>CM038721.1:32312978-32402978 GCA_021613375.1 Megaleporinus macrocephalus
CCTCCAGGAGAGCTTTCTCAGACAGAGGACAAAGACGTAATTATTAAAAAGTGAAGAGCCAATATTGAACACAGCTGTTCTCAAACCTGACGCTGACGGGCTGGCTAAGTGGGACATGATGTTCCTATCATTAGTCCTCTGACACATGCTCTCCACTTCCTCCGTCGCGCTCATTCACTCTGTTTTCTATCTTCTCTGCCGTATTTTGGGGGGAAATGAATACAGACAGGGATACAGCGGGTCATTTCTCGGCTGTCGGGTGGTTTGTTTTGTCTCTACCTTGTTCGGGTGTTGGCTCACAGCTGAAATCCTGTTTTTATTGAAAGCGATGAAAAAGATGGCTACTTCAGCTTGACAAAGAAACAAACTAAATCAACATATTAATATCGTCCCAATCCAAAACAAGTATCTCTATGCTGGTCAGTGGGGAACCGCCATGGCCCTCTACGCCCTCTCAGAGGGCCTAAAACATTCTTAATACACACATAATACAGCTCGATACCAGTTTCAAATGACAGTAAAATTGACCAATCGTATCTTCCCTCTAAGTGGCCGGGCTTAACTGTATGATAATTTCCACCCGCTGTGGCGACCCTAGCTAGAGAAAAAGCTAGCTAGCGGTAGGCTACCACTGCTAGCTAGTTTGCTGACTCACGATGGAAGCCAAAGCACAGTTGCAAGTGCCATCAGCCAATAGCGTTCGGTCCATTTCCCGCCCCCAAATTGTCAAAACCACCCCCTCTGAAAACTCGAGCGTGAATATTTCTCTCGCGCGAAGCAAAAACAGCCTTAACCTTAAATGCTAGTTCATTTAAAGTGATAATGTGATAATGTTCATCAGCAATGAATCAACACAATGCAAACAACACCTGCTATTTCAAAATGAAAACAATGGACAGGATTTCAGTCAGTATGATGACGTATCATTATTGACATAACTAGATTTGGGCCGTTTCTGCCATCACTGTTCCAGTCATCACAAAATGCTCATAGGCAGCAGACAGGTTCAAATTGTGTAAGGAAATCCAGAGCTATGAGGTTTGTATTGCTATTGTGCTGACTTAAAGAGTGAATCATTATTATTCAGCCTCTCCAGTAATTTGCATTTGTGAGAAGTCTTGAGAATTCAACCAATCAAACCAATTCACAATTTTGTCCAATCACTGCATTATGTAACATGTAAATCTGCTTTCATAATGAAGCATGCAGCGTCGGTACTAAGTGTCAGGAAGCTACACTACTCGCACGCCTGTGTGAATGCCTTTCTGTGTCTTTTGCAGCTAAAAAAGAAGATTTAATGCTCATCAGAACATCAACATGAATAGGCTGAATGAGGCATACAGCTTTATATATCAGTGTCAAGCGCATAGGAGCAAATGTCAATTTTGCTTAGATACTGGAGATGACAATGGAGAAGATAAGTTCTTCAGTAAGTTTTGACTGAGTTCTCTTTGAATAGCCTTAAAGGTCGGATTCATCCACTTGGTGGGTCCAAAGCACTGTCAACATTATAAAATGTTCTTCCGGACCTTGCATTCAATTTCACAGTTCCATCAGATAGTTCTCCAAAGGTTTTGGCCTTTTCCTGTGAAGTCACTATTTTGCAGATGCTTATATTTTTATGTTAACATATATTATTATATTTTTTAACAGCAATACCATGCACTGCATGAATTGGGGATTTGAATGTTGTTTTTACTAAATGGTAATGTCATAATTATGAATGAAAACTTTTCATTATCACAATAAAATACACCACCAGTCAAAAGTTTTAGTACACTCCCAGCCAAGTGGTTTAGAACACTACCAGCCAAGTGTTTTAGAACACTACCAGCCAAGTGTTTTAGAACACTACCAGCCAAACGTTTTAGTACACTACCAGCCAAGTGGTTTAGAACACTACCAGCCAAGTGTTTTAGAACACTACCAGCCAAGTGGTTTAGAACACTACCAGCCAAGTGTTTTAGAACACTACCAGCCAAACATTTTAGAACACTACCAGCCAAACGTTTTAGTACACTACCAGCCAAACGTTTTAGAACACTACCAGCCAAACGTTTTAGAACACTACCAGCCAAACGTTTTAGTACACTACCAGCCAAACGTTTTAGAACACTACCAGCCAAACGTTTTAGTACACTACCAGCCAAACGTTTTAGAACACTACCAGCCAAACGTTTTAGTACACTACCAGCCAAACGTTTTAGAACACTACCAGCCAAACATTTTAGTACACTACCAGCCAAGTGGTTTAGAACACTACCAGCCAAGTGTTTTAGAACACTACCAGCCAAGTGGTTTAGAACACTACCAGCCAAGTGTTTTAGAACACTACCAGCCAAACGTTTTAGTACACTACCAGCCAAACGTTTTAGTACACTACTAGCCAAACGTTTTAGATCACTACCAGCCAAGCGTTTTAGATCACTAGCAGCCAAACGTTTTAGTACACTACCAGTCAAACGTTTTAGTACACTACTAGCCAAACATTTTAGTACACTACTAGCCAAAAGTTTAAGATCACTTTCAGTCAAACGTTTTAGTACACTACCAGCCAAGCGTTTTAGATCACTACCAGTCAAACGTTTTAGTACACTACCAGTCAAACTTTTTAGTACTCTACTAGTCAAACGTTTTATACACTACCTGCCAAACGTTTTAGTACACTACCAGTCAAACGTTTAGTAAAAAAATGTATATTAAGTCAATAACTGTCAAATGATTATAAATATTTATACTGTAATGTGTTTCCTTATAAAACTGGCACTAGCATTGATATACTCCTAAAACTAAAGGGGTTAAAAAGGGTTCTTCGTATGATACCGTAACAGTGTTTCTCAACCTACAGCTCAACTGCCCTGCACATTTTTTAGTTTACCTAGACTTAACACACTTAGTTCAACTCAGCACAGGGGTTGAAAATGAGCCAATTAGTTGGACCAGGTGTGACTGCATCAGAGGCTTCCTTAGAGAATCTTTTTAGTCATATAAAACCTCGACATAATGTACAGCCTTGATATCAAACAAACTTCTTCTAGAACTCTATGTTGAAGCCAAGACCCATTCAGAAACCTTCTCCATTTTCTTTAAGTGCGTTTGTAGGTTTCTGCCAGTTGGGTTTTTGGGTTGCCAGTTGGTTTTTGTAAAACCATGCTCTTTGTTTTCATTGAGGCTGTAAATTGTTTTATGGATGCTATGTTGGTTTTGCAATGCAAAAATGAAGAATGTGCGTATTCATCACATAGTTTGATTATCACCAAAGCCCACGAGGACATCACACATTCTCCATTGGGTTTTTTTTCTTCTTCTGTCGCTGTGACAGCAGCTGGACGCTGAGTGGACGACTGATCAGTCCATGTGCCGTTGGGTATGAATCACGTCTTGCTCCAGCCCTATCGGCCCCTCGCACGCCTTTTATCAATCCACAGCAAGGACCCAGAGGTGCCCTTGAAGAGTGGCTGTGTTCATATTTCTTCTACCAGTGCCCCCACTGTTTGCCTTCTGTTGGATATAGTGTGTGTGTGTGTGTGAGCGTGTATGTGTGGTTCAGAACCAACCTTCGCTAATTCAAGACCCTGAAACCTTTTTTTTCTTTCTTTTCCTCTTTAAAAACCTTGTAGAAAGAAGGGCTGGTGAAATTGCATGTCTCTGACGCAAAGTAAAGGCTCTTTTTTACTGTGAAGAACAGTGAACAACATAACACTTTTGTCTGTTTGCTTGTTTTATAACCTATAGGGGACGCTGCTTATGAAAACCTGTTAAATCTGCCGTCCAGAACGCACATGCTTACCCACATATGCATATCCCGGGTCCCCGTGGTCAGGGCCTCTTGTGTGAGTTGCATACACAGTCAATTTAAATGTAAAATATCTAGATCAACTCCAACGGAACCTCAGAGGCATTCTATATTTAGGCTCATCTAGATATTCTGCATTGTCGGAAGAGCTGCTTCATGCTTTCAGATACTTTCAGATGACTCGATTTTTTTTTTTCCCTTTTACTGCTCTCTGCCAATCAGCTGGTGACAGATTAGCTGGCGCAGCAGAAGACAGCTCATTCATTCAGTTCAAGTGGCCTTTTACCAAACACGGCACCTGAAGTGTAGTGTACGTGACACGCAGGTATATGCAGTGCCCTCCAGAAAGCCACTAGGAACTGCCTACACCCACTTAAAAATCCCAAGTGACACATTTAGCACAAACAAGAGTAACACATTAACACTAAAGCCAATTCCAAAAAGCCAAACAGAAACAAAGCTCCTCTCAATCCTCATCACGCTGCAGAGGAATTAAAAACAAAGCCAGTATAGAAATGCGAGCCACACAGAATGGACCCTTTTCACACGTCCATACTCGACACAGCAAAAGTTGTGATAGTATGAGAATGTGGAGGAGCACGTTTGAGAAGGTCTATAATAGAAGTAGCCACTTAGTACCATGGAAATCATTTAGTTAGCAGGTCTTTGAGGTTCTGCATAGAAGGTATGTGACTTGGGTTGGGGTGAAAAATGTCTACATGTTCTGGAAACATAGGAATGTACCTCTTTTGTAAAATCTCTACCCTTCTTTGTTCCTTGTATGACTGTTGATTAATTAATTTACAGGTTATTTTAATGTGTTATTTTCAGATATGATGTATCATACCATTAGTTGAACATAGTACCCTGAGAACATAGGATCCTGAGAACATTGGACCCTGTTAACATGGGACCCCTGGGAATGTAGTACCCTGGAAACATAGGATCCTGGGAACATAAACAGTTGGAATCATATGACATTGGAAATGGACCCTGTAAACATGGGACCCTGTAAACATAGAACCTTCAGAGCATAGGATCCTGAGAACAAAATACCTTGGGATCATAGAACATTGAGAACATAGAACCTTCAGAACATAGGACCCTCAGATATTAGTACCCTGAGAATATAGAAAGTTGGGATCATAGAACTCTGGAAACACAGGACCCTGTGGACATAGAACATTAAGAACATAGAACATTCAGAACATTTGACAATGGGAAACTAGTACCCTGAGAACATAGGATTCTGAGAACATAGGACCCTGAGAACATAGGATCCTGAGAACATGGAAAGTTGGGATCATAGGACTCTGGAAACACAGAACCCTGTGGACATAGAACCTTTAGAACATAGGATACTGAGAGCAAAAAACCCTGGGATCATAGAACATTGAGAACATAGAACCTTCAGAACATTTGGCCATGGGAAATTAGTACCCTGAGAACATAGGATCATGAGAACATGGAAAGTTGGGATCATAGGACTCTGGAAACACAGAACCCTGTGGACATAGAACCTTTAGGACATAGGATCCTGAGAAAAAAAACCCTGGGATCATAGAACATTGAGAACATAGAACGTTCAGAACATAGGACCCATTAGTACCCTGAGAACATAGAAAGTTAGGATCATAGATGCTTAAAACACATGACCCTGTAAATATAGTACCCTGGAAACATAGAACTTTCAAAACATCGAACCCTGGAAAATTAGGACACCATGTGAACATAGGATCATAAGACTTTAGTACCCTGACAACTTAGATACACATTTTGGCAGAACATCCTCTTTATGGTGAAATTAGATATTTTATCTATTCTTGCCTTGTAATTAATATTTTCTCAAAATATTAATAAATGCTTGAAATACCTAAGCTGTCTGGTTTAAAAACACTATTCAGCATTATATCTAAAGTGAAATGACACCATAAATGTAATATCATTCCATATTTTTGACATATTTCAAAACAAACAATGATATTAAAGAGGGTCTCTGATCTAGTTGTGCATTTTCACTTGATACTGGGCGGGGCTGGTGAAAAGGAAAGTTAAAACATGATGTAACTGGTTAACAGAATTTTGTCCAGCCCCCTGGCGCATGATGACTTAATCCAAAATGTGAGGACGTCAGAAATGACATGCCAGAACGAATGTTCAGCAAAATCACGAGCTCGCTAGACTAGACTAGTATTGCTAAGCTTGATCAGGTAGGCTAGTCATAGTACGTTCACTGGCTGCTTCAGATTAGACCACATCACTGTTCTCTGATCTCCAGCCAGTCTGAGAGTGCGGAGCCTGAGTCCCTCCAGCCGTGTTAGTCATTCCGCTCCAGCCGTGCTTTCTCACGTGACCCCGGCGCATCTTGCGGCAACAAACAAGCTTCGCATTCGCCACGAGGCGCGCGCTCTCCGAGCTGTCACATGGGCAGGCGAGCGCTGCCTGTGTCATTACTGCGCCCGTATTGATGCCACATGAGAGCCAGGCTCGAGCCCTGCCACCAGGAGGCCGGAGACAGCCTGGGGATGGTGGTAGGGAGGCGGTGATGGTGGTGACGGTGATGTAGGGAGGGGAAAGATTCAGGGAAAGTGGGGTGAGGTGGGTGTTTGGACCGTGTCACTTAGTGCTGGTGTGTGTGTGTGTGTTTTATTTTTCTGTGTGTGTGTGTGGCATATATTCGAGCTGTTGTTTTGCAGTGGTAATTGAATGGCCTGAATACTGAGCGCGGGCTGTGCTGTTTAGCATTCAGATAGCCGAGGTGTCATTGTGAATAAAGCACCACGGCAGGAAAGGTTCATCGGCCCTGGAGAGCGGATAGGAGGTTGCGTGAGTGAGAGCGAGCGAGAGCGGCTCTGCATAACCACAATCATGCCGAGACAGACAATGTGGATGAGATCCACTCTGGTTCTCCATCACTACCACTGGAACATACAAACAGGCCTGAAAAAAAAAAAGAAAAAGGAACACAAAACCGCGCTCTGCTGATTATGCACACAGAAACGGCTTATAGATCATAGACGCTTTGACAACGCGCGCCGGGGAAAGAGGAGGCACGCATGCTACTTGTGTCACACCCGACAGCACTTGTTCATAATTTGAATGTCAGATTTCCATCTAATTGATTTATCTCCATAATCAAACCCATAGCACACATCATGATTGCCTCGCCGCCTCGATGGATCGATGAGCTCGTACCCTTTGACTGTACTTGGGGCTGATGTTTTTGCCAGATGGTCAATTCCGCCGTCCATAAGCGCAGAGATTGATGTGCATCTTTGTCCTTGGGAAAGATTTATGACCTCATCGCCTGTGGCCGCCACCCGTTCCTCTTTCCAGAAAGCAGGACCCGGCCATACGGACAATAAAAGTCCTTGCTTTAATTTATTTTATTTTATTTTATTTATTTATATATATTTATTTCTTTTTTACCCCTTCTCCTGACTCTGATTCAGTATTCCTCTGATTAGTGCCAGGCGTTACCAGGCGGTTGCATCAGATATGTGCAAGGAAGCATCAGCATTGGACAAACACTACAGTGTGGGTTTTTTATTTTATTTTATTTTATTATGATTTATTTAATATTTATCTATCCATCCATCCATCATGGCACACCTAGGTATGTGTGCATACGCGGGGTAGCAAGTGCCGGAGGAAACGCCGCAACAATAACGCTGCCGAATGCATTATGCGAAGTAGATTCTCATTAAAATAAGAGTGCGGGTGATGGAGGAGAGTGTAATGACAGATGGCTAAGCAGCGTAATTGGATCAGATTAATTTGAAGTTTGCACACGTCCTGTCGCATCCGAAGACACGGCAATTCATGTAGATCAGGCAAACGCGGGTTATGTCTGTCACTTCACCCACAGTCATGGGAGGAACACACAAAAATAAGCCTCGGAAATAGATTCAGGTGTGATTTCCTAATTGCAGATGGACCGCAAAGAGTCTCTGATGTATCGCTTAAAGCATTCTGATCACTGGTAGCGGAAAGAAAAGAGAAAAAAAAAAAAAAACATTAAAAAACCATCAAGACAGTTCTGCTTCCAATGTTAACTTTATGATAATCGTCATATAATGGTCAGGCTAATTAATTAGCGAAAGGGAGCGGAATTAATGTGTTATATCTCATTAGGTTCTAATGTGAATGTGGGGGGGAAATGAACTTTTTTTTTTTTTTTTTTTTTTTTTTGGAGATGGTCTTTCAAAAGGTTTCCCCGTCTGAAAGTGATGTGATGAATGATTAGAGAGAGCCGGTGGAATGAGAGGTGACTAACCTCGCTGAAATGTTTTGTGCCATCGCCTTGACTCACGCTGCCACCCGAACCCGTCAGTCAAAAGCGGGCCGCTGACTCCCGCTCCGAAGAGCCGCGACACTGCTGTGACCCTTTGGCCTCCGTGAATGCGTGTCTTCAATCACCGGCCACACAGTTGTGTGTTATTCCCTTTTTTTTATCTGCTTTAATTGGAAATAACAGAGATAAGTGCTAGAGCAGGGGTGGCAACTCAGGTCCTGGAGGGCCAGGGCCCTGCAGAGTTGCTGAACTCTCTACTAAATCACAATGAAGCCCAGTAAATGATGGGTTCAAATATCTGTATGTGCACTGCTGGACTATGGCCTTCCATGACCAGAGCAGAGCAGCTCATGTTCAATAGTCCAGTGACCTGATGGTGCGAAATGAAGAACGACACTTCAGGAGCATGCTGAGACACACAGTTTAACATATTTGCGGAAAAACGATGTATATATCTCCAAAAAGACTACTTTACAGGAAAGGAAAAACAGTGTAAGTCAATGGAACCAGATTCTTTTTCCAAGTGATTTTGGAGCATTTCTATGTGTCCATTAATTAAGCTGTTGTGTTTGAATTATGCATAAAACTAAAAATTCTCCAAAATGGAAATGCATGTTTTTCTCTATATATAATTTCTTTAGACTATATATATCGTCGCTGTCCAATGAAAAAATCTCAACTTTACAGAGAGGCCAAAAACTGTCTTCAATGGAACCACAATTTTTTCCAAGCTATTTTGGAGAATTTCTATTGTTCCATTTATGATTAAAATTTTCCACAATGTAAACATTAGCTGCTTTATTTAATTGATGTAAAAAAAAAAATAAAAAAGATACATGTTTTTAAATTCAATTGAAAAGATACTATATATATATATATATATATATATATATATATATATATATATATATATATATATATATATATATATATATAGTGACATTTGATCTACTCTTGCCTTGTAATAATATTTTCTCATAATATTAATAAATGCTTGAAATACCTAAGCTGTCTGGTTTGAAAATACTATATTTGTACTATTAGTACATTTTGTGCATTAAAGTGAAATTGTGCATTATGTGCAAATGTCTTAAACTTTCATCACTGGTGGTGTGGAGCCCTCAACCACGAGTTTACTGCATGCCATGTGCTTATAGGGGCTGTTCTCAGGTCTGTAACATGGCTTTAGTCAAGTCTTAAATAAGTCTAGATCCACAATTTTTCATGTTACAATCTAAGGATTAAATTAGTTGACAACACTACTGTAAATAGATAATAACAGTGTATGCTTTAATAATACCTTCTCTAATAAATGCTTGAAATTGCATTTTTTCCTATCATTCACAGTTACACAGGAGCCTCAACGACTAATAGAAATATATTCAGTATTTTGTGTCCTCTTTTTGCCTTCGGTCTCAGCGCAATGGACAGAGCGAGGACCTCCCATTTAAGAATGTTTGGATCGTGAGAACAAACTTTCAAAATAGTCCTGCAGATGTTTAAAACATTTTTTTGTCTTTGTTTGCAAATGTCCTTCTTTTTGGGGAGCTTCTCTGAAACTCTGCTTTTGAACAGCTACACACATCCTTTCAGACCCACAGAGTTTTGAGCTGTCACATCCTACCCTGGTTTCCTGCCTGTCTGTCTTCATTTACATTTCCTGGTCTGCCCCATGTGCTTGTGTTAACGTTTTTTGCCATGTGGTTCTGTTTGTTTTTTTCATGTGCTCCTTGTCTCCGCCCCTCACCTGTTTCCTATTTGTGGTCCCTCCTTATCTCAGGTGTTCCGTGTTCCCTGTGTTATTTAATCTCTCCTTTTGTCCCTGTCTTTGTTGTTCTTTCTCATGGTCTTGTTCCTCCGTTTTGTTTCCTGGTTTCTCTGTATGGTTCCCTTGGCTTCCTCCTGTTTGTCACTTCAGTTTGTTTTTGTTCCTGTTGTTTATTTAGTGTTTTGTATTCCTGTTTTATTATGTATTCCAATAAAAAAGGCTTTGCGTATGTATTCGCCTCCCTTGGCCCGTATCCCGCGACATGAGCACTGAAAATTAGACATAGCCGGTCAGTGTTTTTGTTGCCGATTCCGATCACCGATCACCTTTCAACACGAACGGCCGATAGCCGATACTGATCGAGGGCGGGGCTATATGCCACAGCAGGGCTACATGTAGTTATTAGCGCAAGCAAATCATAAACCATGGTTGAAACTGGTTCATTACCATTTTTAACGAGCTCATGTGAAACAGCATAATATTTTTTTAACAAAATCAACATCAAATAAACAAAGTAAATCAAACAAATATCCCCAAAACTGCAATCATTACGTTTAAATTTAAAACGAAAAAAGCAAATTAAATACATGCAGTCAAAACTGCAGTCATTGAACACAGACTTTGTTATTTTAAACAAAAACTGTAATCATTAATTGTAGATTAATTGTTCGTAACGGTCAGATCTGGTCTGCGCGGTTCTCTGGGTTATTTGTTTTGTGTTAGTTGTGTGTGCTAGCTCTGCTGTTTGCTGATACTCACTGTATTCAGCTGCGTGGTGTACTCTTAAGGGCCGTATCAGATTAGTAGTGTTAAATGTCTTTGGTTCCCATGAGATACATTGATTTTACACATTTTACAGAACGCCCTGGATGAGTCTGTGTCACATACGATAAAACACTGCCAGACGGACGACATGCTTTCTATCAGCGCATGCTTTTCTCGTGAGGCCGCTGCTTTAGTCTGTCGAAAATGAAAGGGTGTGTATTTCCACCTAGTGGTTCAGATAGGAATTGCAGTGACCTGCCCAGATGGGCTTTCGCGGAGGGCTCCTCTTCCTAAATAAAACACTAGCTGGAAATACAGAAATTAGGCTCATTTGTTTAAAGCCATTGATCAGCTCTCGGGATCGGCTAAATTGGAGAAATATTGGCCAATCACCGATCACATATTTTGATTAAAAAATCGGCCGATACCGATACATAGCTGATACATCCTTCCATCTCTACTGAAAATGTTCTCCTCTCTCTCTCAAAGATGAAGCCCTTAAACTGCGAGGGCAAACTGTGGGAACATTTTATCTGAAAGGTTTTGTGGTCTGCCTGGCCTTACACAGCTGTCAGGAGTCTCATCTTCTTCACTCTGCTCTACTGTAGTTTCTTATGACCTTCCCCGTCCTTATGTGAGCACGTCATGTTGTAACTAATCTCCTCAGAAACATCTCCTGAAGATTGAACAACCTGTGCTTAATGACTGCTTCAACTGTAATGACCGTTTTGACCGTTTGCAGTACTCAGGCTTAAAAATAAAGGTACCAAATAAGGGCTCCTTGGAGCGACGCCACAGAAAAAAAAACACTTTTGATACCTTAAATGACCTAAAATTGATGTTTCTTTAAAAAAATCAATTAAAACCACTCAACGTTTTCGGTGGCAAAACTCCAAAAATCCCTTAGAATGTTAAGCAGCAAACATTAATATAACAAAGGATTCCAAACTTTTAAAGGGCGGGAAAGAAAAACAGAGTAGATCCTCTGATTAATGATAATCACATAGCCTCGTACAGTAGCGAGGCAGACACCAGTTTAAAGGACACGGCGAGTGAGCGCAGTGACACACAGCCTAGCTACGGCGGGCTAACACGTTGTCAGGACGTTGTAGCATCAGTTGGAGGCCAGACGGTGCTGGTCGCTGCGAGTGCATGTTTGCACAGGGCTATCCGCTGGCCCTTGCTGAGCGGAGCCATAAGGAGAGGGACACAGTAACATGGCAGGCCCCGCGGGAGTCTGGAAACGGGGACAGGAGGCGGGAGGGCTGCGGAGGGGGGCTGCAAGGGGCAGGCTCCTTCCGTCGGACACTCGGGCAGCTGGGTCGGAGGGTCAGCATCCAGACGCCGCTGCGCTGTCTGAATCCACGCACGGAGCGTGAGCGGAATTACAACACAAATAATAAGGCACTCGTTCAGTGTGTGTGGACTTTATATCCTTTAGAGAGATGAGACAAAACATAACATAACAGTGCCCCCTTCCTCAAACACACACACTCATACACAGGCTTTCGTTTTTTTAGCAGTCACTCGCTGCCATGGAGCCGACATGGGGGGGTTCAGTCTGCACCCAGGATCCTATAATAGTTCGTCACTAGTCATTAACCGTAACTCTAGGCTAAAGCTCCCTAATGGTTTTGCATTTTGGTCAATTACAATTACAAAGTTATTACATGAGACCGTCTCACACGGAAGATACTGTTATTTTCAGGAGGGACTGTATGACTCCCAGATATGTCGTCATTGAAGATGTAAAATTACACTTTATTTACACTATATTCGCTCATCTGCCTTCACACGCATATGAAAATGAGTGACATCCCATTATTAATCCATAGGGTTTAATATGATGTCAGCTTCAACTCTTCTGGAAGGCTCTCCACATGGTTAAGGAGTGTGTTTATGGTATTTTTTGAACATCCTTCCAGAAGTGCATTAGTGAGCTCAAACAATCATGTTGGATGAGAAGGCCTGGCTCCCAGTCTCTGCTCGAATTCATCCCAATGGTGTTCTGTCATAACTCATTCAAGTTCTTTTATGCCAAACTCACTCATCCATGTCTTTATGGAGCTGCCTTGTGCAATCCCCAAACTGTCTCCACAAAGTTGGGAGCATGCAATTGTCCAGAATCTCTTGGTCTGCTGAAGCAGTAAGAGTTTCTTTCACTGGAACTAAGGGTTCAACCCCAACACACCATAATCCCCCCTCCACCAAACTTTACACTTGGCACAATGATGCTTTGCATTGCACTTGGCGATGTAAGGCTTGGATGTAGCTGCTCAGCTATGGAAACCCATTCCATGAAGCTCTCTACACACTTCATGGCTGAGTTGCTGTTGTTCCCAATCGCTTCCACTGACAGTTGACTGTGGAACATTTCGTAGTAGGAAATTTCACAATTGAACTTGTTGCAGTGGTAGCATCTTATCACTTTACCATGCTGCCACCGAGTTCCTGAGAGCTACCCATTCTTTCACTAAAGTTGAAGCAGTCTGCATGTCTAGGTGCTTGGTTTCTACACCTGTGGCCATGGAAGCGAATGGAACACCTGAATTCAATGATTTGAATGGGTGAGTGAATACTTTTGGCAATATAGAGTATATCCACTACCTAAATCCATTATTTGGCCCAAATGACACTATGGCTTATTAATCTGATTAGCATAATGTATCCATGTGATTTTCTGTCCTTGGTGAGGGATCTGACTCTGAAAGCCAGCTAGTCAGACCTTGGGATATTGTCCAGAGTTGTTATTATTTGGACTGCTATGGTTTTATTTTACTATCAGCTGTTTATAACACTTTAAATCATTTGGTTTTGAAATATGCAGTTAAATTGTATTACTATATTTATTAATATGTGATACTAGTTCATCTGAGCTTTAACTGTTAGATCGAGCCAAGTCTTGCAATTTGGAACACAGCCTGATGTCACCTGACTCCAGCTCCTGCCCTTCCCTCTCATAAGCCTTATTTGGACAGTGATTAGTTATAAAGGGGGAGGTGGAGCTAATTTTATTACAGGGTGACTGTGACCGATCAGCACAGGATAAGAAAGAGATGGGAGTGGCTACTTGATACACACACAGTCATAACTTCCAAAATACATGTGCATAATGTGTGGCTTCCACTGTTCACAGCTAGTAAAAAGAATGACTTAGCTGTGACTTACCTTTGCGCCTATGAGGTGCCATTGTACATCATACAAGAACTGAGGTTTGTTACAAGCTTGAACGATGTGCATGGCGAAACAACATGTCTCCTCCAGCACCTCCATACAAACCACAAAACTTCATTTTTACAGTATATGATGGAGCATTTACATGCATCCTCACGTAAAACTAATCCTGTCATGTACTAGTTCTAAAAAAAAGGGTGATGTGCGTTTTTAGACTCTCTTTAGTTTTTGGAACATGATGAACAATCATTGTGCTCTACACCACCAGTTACAATTGCTCAAAGATTCTAACACACAGCTCCAAAATAAAACACATGCAATATGTGATGTTCATTGAAAATAAACCGAGAGAAGATATCAGGATATGGAGTAGATTTGGGTTTAATCTGGTTTACTTGCTGTTATGGAAGTGATCTCTGCAGTTGGATAGGGAACACCCTGTCAACAGTTATGACATTTGCGCCCAGTTTAACTTAATGGTGTAATTTTTTTGTCTAAAACATTCCAAAATCAATTAAAATGATCAACAGAATGTGAATAAATACTGTCCAGAATATGTCCAAACAAAGATAACTACTGCTGTTAGCATATTGATTAATTAGCTCCGCCCTGTCTAGTAATACCACTTTCTCTGATATAGACACATAAAACAACTTTCTGGTGAGATGTTGCCCCCTGTTGTGTAGAATATGAATTTGACAGGTGGAGTCGTCTTGCAAATTTACTCTTTAAACGATTCCTGAGTTCCAGTCAAACTGTGGGATCTAGGAAAGTGCGTATATATATATATATATATATATATATCACTGACAATTGTATTATTTTCATTAAAAGTTTACTTTAAAATATGCCTTCCTTGACCAGCAGGGGGAAGCTGTATTTTTCCCCTTTACCTTGCAGGGACCAAAAGAAAAAATAAAACAATTGACTGCGGAGGTGGCAACCATTTTTCCTCTTCTTTTCTTCTCCTCTGGGGACTAGGTAAAAAAAAAATAATTCACATTAACATGTTAATTTAGCACCCCAGTATTTTTATTTCCCCTGGTCCCCAAAGACAGTCTATATATTTTCGCTCTCCAATGAAAAACATGTCTCGATTTTGAGTTTTATACATCATTTAAACACACCTATGGTCATGTATATTGTGTGAAATTTGAATTTCATGATGAATGGACCAATAGAAATTCTCCAAAATAACTTGGAAAAGATTTTGGTTCCATTGACCTACATTGAAAGTAAAGTATGTTTTTGGCCTTTCCTGTAAAGTTTCAATTTTGTAGATATTTGTTTTTCATTGGACAGCGACGGTATGCAAAGTGTATATATATGTTACCTGTTTTAAGGTAAACTAGAACTTCAGCCTATGATCCTTACATCAGTAAATTACAGAATAACTGCCAGGTCGCACATGTCAGAAGGGACAGTGTTGGACTGGAGGTTAAAGAACCAACCTTGTGACCAGAAGGTGGCTGGTTCCATCCTATGAACCGAGAGGACACAATTAAAATGCCCTTGAGCAGGGCACCTAACCCCAAACTGCTCTCTGGGTGCCGTGGATAGGGCTGCTAGTGTGTGTGTGGGTGTTTCACTCCATAAGGAGGTCAAATTCTGCTTTGTGCAAACCCAAGTGGCAAACAGTTCTCAAGTAAATGGGCTGATGATGCTTCATTCAGTGTTTTCTCACTTTAAATGTTAATCTAATCAGACGATGCAGATGCGGCAGATAGAGATTAGGTTAAAATACACTGTACTGTTCCTTTAACATTCATGTGTGCCCACCTTGTAAGGCTAATATTCAAAACCATGCCAAATTATTGAGTCATTGCTATAACGAGGAATGGAATCTGGTCTCACAGGCGCATCCATGAATTTGAAGTGGTTAAATGAGTCAGTTGTAAAGAAAATGTAAAGAGCTTTTAAGGGGTCTACATGAGTTCTTTTAAGAATTGATATTCTTGACCAGCAGAATGAGTAGCTTAATAAATTCCTCTAAATGGCATGCATATAGACATGGACTTTTTACAGTGACAGGCTAGTTACAGTTCTTTGGCCCGTGTTAGGAAATAGCCTGGGAGTCCTCCCTGTTCCACAGTCCATGAAGCCTCTGCAGTATGTAAAGTCCAAAGCGTCATTTTTACAATGCAAAGATAACCGAATGACCTATATGTCACTCCCACTCTTTTCAGCTTCAGACATGGCTGACTGAGATCCTCGAACCTCTCTGGACTTCTTCTACACACCAGCGGCTGTGTGAGCCAGACAAGCACACAGGAGAGCAAAGAGCATCCATGATTTCTTTATGATCTCAGAGCCGTCCCTTGCCCTAGTTCAATTACTAGGAGCCTTGAACCTCAGTGCCTTCTGATATATATATATATATTCTATATATTCTAAAATTCTTGCATTTAAAATTAATGTAACTTATTAATTTGTAATATTGATGATGTGCCAAGTTGCAGATCATACATAAAACATTTTTCTTAACCACACAAAAATCAAATAACGTCTGTGGCTTGTCAGTTGTGACATGGGATGAGGATCCGATTGCAAGGTAAAGACTACAGTTCTCCTGTGCCCAGCATTTTATTTTCCTTTATTAGAAATATTTTAGGAATTGTTAGGGACATAAGATATACACGATTTAAGGTGAATTCCAACTAAATCTTATAACCTTTATATATTAGAGTTGTCATGATTAAAATGATTAAAATTAAAAGTCATTCCCTGTGGTTTTTATGTGAAATGCTCTCTTGTGGATATTGTTCACAGTGGTGTTGATGGGAACCAGACGTATTTTCCAACAGTAATACTTTTACTTCTACTCAAGTTCATTAATAAGTAAGTAAAGAAATATACTTTTTACTGGGTTACATTTCAGACTCATATTTACTTACTTAATTGTTTAATTTTATGTGTTCTGTTGTTAACAACATCTGTATAGGTCACATCGTTAATAATTATAAAATTAAATACTACTACTACTACTACTACTACTACTACTACTACTACTATTAATAATAATAATAATAATAATAATAATAATAATAATAATAATAATAAATTGAGTCCTATAAAGATTAGTTCCTGTGCTGATAGATGATAGACCAGGATTCCACTTCAGGTTTTATGAATTTCTCAGTTTTTTGACCTGATAGTTTTGTAATTTTTCTCTAGTTGCTTTACGAAAAGGCACTTTTATCAATACTTTAGCTTACGTTATCCAACTCTGCTTCTAAATGCATTGCCTAGTGCGTAAACATTGTTATTACTACTTATTATTTTGAGATGGAGTTTTGTGTAGGATGTTTTAGACGTTTTTAAAATATTCTCCAAAAAACATCACACATAAAAACTCACATATAGGATCAGTGGTGGTTTTGAATAGTAAATAACATGGCTATATTTGTGTTGTGGTGTCTGTCACCTACACTGGAAAGAGATTTAGGTTGTCAAGTTTCTCTAAAATAAATTTAATGGGGATTCAGCTGAAAAAGTTGTTCAGAAAATCCATGTCCGCATTTTGAAAGTGCGTCTGTAGGATGTCAAGCTAGGATAGTTACTTTTTAAGAGAAGACATTTTAACGTTGGGCTGTTTTAGATTCAGTCATAGAAGGACTTTTATGTTGAAGTACTTGAATACAGGTGGAGTGGTGGGTTTTTACAGAGTAAAGAGCTGTGTTTTAGCTGTTTGTGCTGAAGAGGGTGTTTTTACTTATCATGTTTGGTACAATTAACATATAGTATAGTTGAAAGTTCAGGTTCAGAATTGGTGGCATTACCTTTTAAATGAAGACCCACGCTGGCAGACTCATCCCGTGAACCCCCTGTTTTTGACTGACGGTAAACTTGGTATATATCTGTAGCATTTGATAGCAGCATATATGGGTCTGTGCTGTATATCTGTAGTGTCCGATAGCAGCATATATGGGTCTGTGTTATATATCTGTAGTGTCCGATAGCAGCATATATGGGTCTGTGTTATATAACTGTAGTGTCCGATAGCAGCATATATAGGTCTGTGTTATATATCTGTAGCGTTTGATAGCACCGTATATAGATCTGTGCTGTAAATCTGTAGTGTCTGATAGCAGCATATATAGATCTGTGCTGTACATCTGTAGTGTCCAATAGCAGAATATATGGGTCTGTGTTATATATCTGTAGTGTCCGATAGCAGCATATATGGGTCTATGTAAAATATCTGTAGTGTCCAATAACAGCATATATGAGTCTGTGTTATATATCTGTAGTGTCCGATAGCAGCATATATGGGTCTGTGTTATATATCTGTGGTGTCCGATAGCAGTATATATGGGTCTGTGTAATATATTTGTAGTGTCTGATAGCAGCATATATGGGTCTGTGTTATATATCTAGTGTCCAATAGCAGAATATATAGGTCTGTGTAATATATTTGTAGTGTCTGATAGCAGCATATATGGGTCTGTGTTATATATCTGTAGTGTCCAATAGCAGAATATATGAGTCTGTGCTGTATATGTGTAGTGTCCGATAGCAGCATATATGGGTCTGTGTTATATAACTGTAGTGTCTGATAGCAGCATATATGGTTCTGTGTTATATATCTGTAGCGTTTGATAGCAGCATATATAGGTCTGTGCTGTATATCTGTAGTGTCCAATAGCAGCATATATAGATCTGTGCTGTATATCTGTAGTGTCCAATAGCAGAATATATGAGTCTGTGTTATATATCTGTAGTGTCCGATAGCAGCATATATGGGTCTGTGTTATATATCTGTGGTGTCCGATAGCAGCATATATGGGTCTATGTAAAATATCTGTAGTGTCCAATAGCAGCATATATGAGTCTGTGTTATATATCTGTAGTGTCCGATAGCAGCATATATGGGTCTGTGTTATATATCTGTGGTGTCCGATAGCAGTATATATGGGTCTGTGTAATATATTTGTAGTGTCTGATAGCAGCATATATGGGTCTGTGTTATATATCTAGTGTCCAATAGCAGAATATATAGGTCTGTGTAATATATTTGTAGTGTCTGATAGCAGCATATATGGGTCTGTGTTATATATCTGTAGTGTCCAATAGCAGAATATATGAGTCTGTGCTGTATATGTGTAGTGTCCGATAGCAGCATATATGGGTCTGTGTTATATAACTGTAGTGTCCAATAGCAGTATATATGGGTCTGTGTTATATATCTGTAGTGTTTGATAGCGGCATATATGAGTCTGTGTACTATATTTGTAGTGTCTGATAGCAGCATATATGGGTCTGTGTTATATATCTGTAGTGTCCAATAGCAGCATATATGGGTCTGTATTATATTTCTGTAGTGTCCAATAGCAGCATATATAGATCTGTGCTGTATATCTGTAGTGTCCAATAGCAGCATATATAGATCTGTGCTGTATATCTGTAGTGTCCAATAGCAGAATATATGAGTCTGTGTTATATATCTGTAGTGTCCGATAGCAGCATATATGGGTCTGTGTTATATATCTGTGGTGTCCGATAGCAGTATATATGGGTCTGTGTAATATATTTGTAGTGTCTGATAGCAACATATATGGCTCTTTGTAATATATTTGTAGTGTCTGATAGCAGCATATATGGGTCTGTGTTATATATCTGTAGTGTCCGATAGCAGCATATATGGCTCTGTAATATATTTGTAGTGTCCAATAGCAGCATATATGGCTCTGTAATATATTTGTAGTGTCCGATAGCAGCATATATGGGTCTGTGTTATACAACTGTAGTGTCCAATAGCAGCATATATGGTTCTGTGTTATATATCTGTAGCGTTTGATAGCAGCATATATAGGTCTGTGCTGTATATCTGTAGTGTCCAATAGCAGTATATATGGGTCTGTGTTATATATCTGTAGTGTTTGATAGCGGCATATATGAGTCTGTGTACTATATTTGTAGTGTCTGATAGCAGCATATATGGGTCTGTGTTATATATCTGTAGTGTCCAATAGCAGCATATATGGGTCTGTATTATATTTCTGTAGTGTCCGATAGCAGCATATATGGTTCTGCGTTATATATCTGTAGCGTTTGATAGCAGCATATATTGGTCTGTGCTGTATATCTGTAGTGTCCAATAGCAGTATATATGGGTCTGTGTTATATATGTGTAGTGTCCGATAGCAGCATATATGAGTCTGTCTTATATATCTGTAGTGTCCGATAGCAGCATATATGGGCCTGTGTTGTATATCTGCATATTTTATATTTGTTGTATATTTTGGCAGAGCCAAAGCAAGGGCCGGGGAGGCACTGGACTCCCCTGAAATCTGATTGGACCCCCCAGTTTCAACACGTCTTGTTGAAAAGAGTACAAGTACAATTACTTATACTTACAATTAATTAAGCTTTTCTAAACTGAGCATTAGGTAGCTTGGTACTTAGTCAGACAAAAGTCTTAGTCTTGGTGCTTGCCTGATTAAAAGATTTTTTTTTAACAGACAGATTATGGGGTGTTTGCATTTGTTTTTGCATTTACATATTGCACATTTTGTACATTGTTAAACTGCAAAATAGTATAACATTTACAGATTTTGATTGCAGTTAATTGGGTTTCTGGAATATTTATTGTCATAGTCTGTGAACCCCCTACACTAGCTTTGGCCACCCTTTGGCCACCCCAAGTATAAAAGTCTCGCTCTGCAGAGGTGCTTTTGTTAGATCAATGTGTTTTTCCAGGATGAAAAAAGCTGGATTGTGTGGAGACTGTCTATTAATGAAAACCCAACATGAGTAACCTAAATCACATGAGTAAATATGATTGGCACAGAATTATATATCACTGGCCATGGCCAATCAAGCTGACAACTGGCAGGTTCTAGTGACTGGCTGATCGATCAATGCATCTTCAATTAACAAATTTCCTAATGACGTAAATGTCATGTACCAATTAAATTTTTTTTTGTAGAGCTCTGTGTGCAAGCCTATTGAGAAACCTTAATTTTTAGGAGTACATCACACACAGAGACTCAAGAACTGCCTCAAAGTCTGTAATTCAATAGACTGTCTACAGCCAGCAGAATACTTCAACAGAACCTTCTCAAGACTTTATTTTTTTCGATATACTGCCTTTTTATAGAAGATGCATCTCACATGCTTGACACCTGAAACTTTGCTCCTGACTGGAATCAACATGTGAGTGTGCAGAGTTGGCAGAGAGATGCCGCACACGCTTTCCTCCTCTGCAAGTGCCCGAAGGTTACGTTAAGCCTGACCCGGAATGGGCTTTTTCGCCTTTCAGATGTGGGTTTCATCTCCAGTCCAAGCTGCAGGTCACATATCGCTCCATCCAACAATCGCTGGCTGCCGTCCCAGGCCTGCAGCTCCAAGAACGAAAGAGTGGGAAAAAACTCCCCGTCTGCTTCTTTTCTCCCAACACACCATCTGCTGCCGGGGCTGATCCCTCGTTCACTGGGGGACTGACACAGCATCCTGCCATCCTCACATCCACATTCCGACAGCGCGCTCCTAACACCAGAACACCCGCGGAGTGCCTTAGTCAGCCCTGCACCCAAAGAAAGTGTCTGTTTATGAATGCTGCTCAAAATTATATATTTTTTTCTTCATTTCATGGTGAAAACATGGCTCATGCTGTGTGGACATTGGGCTAGATAATATTATTGTTGGCATCCGAGGCACTATGACAAGACTGCTGACATCCTAATGGACTTGGCTGGGCTCCGCTCCTGTCTCAGAAGCGAGAAATGTTTGACTTACAGCAAAAGGATTGTCTACACCCCTAAATAAGGGAATATTTCGAGCAGTGCCATAGAAAAAGAACTGTGGGTTTCTTGCAACTTTTCTATGAATGGTTGCTCACAAATGTACTCTTCTCTAGCAACTTTCTTGAACAAGCTTTTCAGAACCTTGGTCAAAACAATTTAGTCTAATAAGAATTATTTGTTAAAATACTTTTTAGCCAAGACCACCTTTGTAAAGTCCAATACAAGTTCAAGAGTAGTCAAGACAGAGTCCAAATTAAACCAAATTGTTTTCTATGAATACAAAAGTTTATTTGCATTCAGTTCTCATTCTAAATTAATGCAACCAGAGAACACCCAGTGCACACTCTCAATCCACCCAATGCCCACACGCAGTGAATCCACCCATTGCCCATTTTTAATTGATCCAACCAATTCCCAATCTCAATTAATCCACCCCATGCCCACCCAGAACGAAACCAACCATTGCCTATTTTCAATTGATCCAACCAATTCCCAATCTCAATTAATCCAACCCAGACCCACCCAGAACGAAACCACCCATTGCCTATTTTCAATTGATCCCACCAATTCCCAATCTTAATGAATCCACCCCATACCCACCCAGAATAAAACCACCCATTGCCTATTTTCAATTGATCCAACCAATTCCCAATCTTAAATAATCCACCCCATGCCCACCCAGAATGAAACTACCCATTGCCCATTTTCAATTGATCCAACCAATTCCCTATCTCAATTAATCCACCCCATGCCCACCCAGAATGAAACCACCCATTGCCTATTTTAACTGATCCAGCCAATTCCCAATCTCAATGAATCCATCCAATGCCCACCCAGAATGAATCCACCCAAAGCCCTATCAGAATGAAACCACCCATTGCTCATTTTTAATTGATCCAACCAATTCCCAATTTCAGTTAATCAACCCAGTCAATATCATTAAGTAAAAAGCAAACAAAAAGTATATTAAACAAATGTTTTACTAGCTTCTTTGGTTGGGACAGCTGTAGGTCTGCTGTAACCTACCCATTGGCCAAGACTGAGACAGGTCTGAGAAAAAAGACCAGGGCAGCACATATATAAAACGAGTCCAAGACCAGACTTTGCATGCCCGGGCAGCACACAACCTCAGTATTTTGTGTAATTTACTCTGAATTTAAATACAGTACAATACATGGAAGTAAAGGTCATACACAAATATAAATAAGCGTCCCTGTGTCGTAACTACAAATGCCTACCAACAAGGGCGTAGGTTTGCCCCTACCAATATTTTGGGTTTAAAGGACTGTCCCCACCAATATTTGAGCAAACTCGGACGCATTATATTTGGCTGCAACAGAGACTACATCTTCTAGATGCGGTTTAATCAGGCTTGCATTTTAGCATGTGGCGACTGACATGTGGCTGATCAGTGTGCTAGTGGTAAGTTATTAGGGCTCTCAGTTCACAGGCCTCACAGACCACACTGGTGAAAACATAGCCTTTTGGATGATTTACTTTCTCCACTGTCATGACAACATGCTTGATTCTTTGTAGATATCCTGCCACCAAAAAAGAGAAGTATAAATAGATCGTAATTCATAGGTAGTTATCTAAAACTATCTAGCGTTAAGCAGCAAACTCCTCTTACCTTCTGTCATATATAGGCTACCAATCAGATTACTAGCAGAAGTAAACATGAAACATCCCTCAGATTTTCTACGCTCATGCCTACTAGATGTATCAAGGGCTTGCTTTCAAGAGACCATTGTGATAGGCTCAGATTTGAGGCTGTTGAACAGGATCAGCCGCCGTGTTTTCCCATTACTGTTCGTTCTCTCAGTTTGTCCTTTCTTCTCCTCAAGGCCTCCACAGTCATCTGCTGAAGGAGAGGAGTAGTACGAAAGGAGGGGGAGGCCAGGATTTCCATAGCTTCGGCTGAAAGCCAACAAGGCCACCGCTCTGCAGCTATTCTTGTAAATGAAGTGTTGTGAATGTGAAAAAACCTTCTTAAAGTTAAAAAAAAAAAAAACTTCCACATAATGTAAAGGTTCGATACCAATAAAAGGTTGTTCCAGGAACTATAGGTCTAAGCCAAGAGCCATTAAGGAACATGTATTTTTAAAAGCATGCAGTTTCGTATTCAGGCTAAATGGGATTTTCCATAAAGCTTGTCCCGCCAGTTGTGATGAAATATCATGGGCCCGATGAAATTGACTAAAGGTTTTTTTTTCCTGAAAGCGTCCGAGCCATGAACCATTTAGAAAGCTTGATTTTTAGCAGTGTGGGTTGTAGATCGTCCTTTTAAGATACTCGGTTTGACAACAGAGTATTAAACTCATTACTGTGGTCAGTATGTATGACACTAAGTATTGGATTGAGTGGACTGAAGACCAGTTTGGGCGCTTCTTGTTTTTTTTTTCTTTTCCTTTGAACTTCACATTACTGGCATGACAAAACAGAGAGATAATAATTGAATCTGTGCCAACCCGCGTTCTCCTGTACTTTCTTGTCCATCTTGTCCACGTCTGTTATGATTGTCGGTCAATACAGCCACCGAAAAGATTAAATTATAGCTGCTGTTTTTTGCTCCCTTTAAGGTTTGTGCGATTGACGGCAGGATATTGATCATTTCTAATAAGGGCTTTAATGAGACGTTCTGTTAATCTCGAACGGTTAAGCAGAGTCGCTAAACTGATGATTCATTCCCGTCTCCCCCCCGGCACTCGCTCAGTCATTTACTAACTATAACACACAGACACACACACACACAGCACATGCTTACATGTGTGTTAGTGCGCGTGCTTGAAAATAGGATCCAGCAATCAATTACCTCTGTAATTTGTATGCAAATTAAGCGAGTTATTACTTTTTGTTAATATTAAAATATCTTCATGTCGGATGTGATTAATCGTGTAGCACTCTTTCTTTGCCTTCTTCTGTCTTTCTCTGTCTCTCGCTCTCTCGCTCTCTCTCTCTCCCTTCTGATCAGAGATCATGTTCTCTATAAGGTTTCCGTAATTAAGCCGGCATCTGGAGGAGCCCGCATGCAAATAGACACAATCACACAGGTGGCTCGACCCGTTCCACTTCCCATCGTTCTACAGGTGTGATAATTGCCCGTTTCTGTTTGATTAGCCGAGCCGTGTTTCCTGGCAGGCCGACTGAAAGCTTAATTGAAGAAATCGTTAAGTTTCTCCACCTAATGCCTTGTGGCAATATTCTTACACATCAATATTGATAGCAGGACTACAGTCATTGGGCCATACATTGTAGCTGAACTCAAAGCAGAGTGCTTATTGACACCCTGTTCTGCGAGCAAAGTGAGGCAGCATCACGAAGATAGGTTTGGTTGCACCTATTTCTTCCAGTTTCTTCCAGTTTTCAAATTAAGCAGCAGATTTCCTCTCTCTCTCGTTTAGCAGGAGGATGTCACACTCTTCTGATGCACAGGAGTCTTAACATATGGTAGCGTCCCACTACAGGCTCGTTTGCCCCTTGAAGCTCAATAGTTGTTGGCTTAAACTAGAATGCATGTGCTCTGTTGTGCTGGGTTGCGGAGTTCTTGGAGTGGTTGTGCTGCCTACTCTCAGGTTGTATGGTTGGAAGTGACCAGACTTCTTTCTGAGTTTTCCATATACCTTATTGTCGCTGTCCAATGAAAAACAAGTATCTCCAAAATTGCAACTTTACAGGAGAGACCAAAAACATTCTTTACTTTCCATGTAAGTCAATGGAACCAGATTTTTTTTCAAGCTATTCTGGAGCACTTCTATTGGTCCATTCATCATGAAACTTTCAAACAATGTAAACTACCAATGGCTTGTTCAAATGATGTACAAAACAAAATGGAGATACATATTTTTCATTGGACAGCGACGATATGCATACAATGCCACTCTATTGTCAAGGCGGGATAGTGCTTTCCAACAGTCTGGAGAGGAATGGCTCTTCCACAAACTCAAAAGCAATGTCTGTGGAAGAAGCAGTGCTATGAAGGTTGCCAATGGAGCATACTTGTTGGCTTCTACAGTGTGAAGGGTGTTTGACAAAAGCTAAGAGTAGCCACCCCCAGATCAGTCTGCCTCGGAAAACATCGGCCTAGAACTGGGTTTCGGGAACTACATGAAATGGTTTTCCATGGGCGAGCAGCTGCCTACAAGCCTAAGATCACTGCGCACAATATCAATATGGAGGGCACCATCCCACCCTGCCGCCAGAGAGGCAATGGCTACAAAGATCTTCACCGCTGGAACAGTGGAAACATGTTCTCTGGGGTGATGAATCACACTTCAGAGCTTGGCACCTAGAGGACAACGAATGCGTACTGTTAACAGTAAAGATTGCTGCAAATGCAAGGGCTTTGGAGGGGTCCAAGCCCCTTTAATTAACCTCTTGAACCGAAAAACAAAATTCTGGGGCTCTTATATATAGATTCAAAGAACGGTCATTTCTTTACAATTCCTCAAACCTCAATCGGTAAGCTTCTGTCCTTGGTCTTCTAAACTATGGATGCAGCACTAGTCTGCCTCAGGGTGGCGCTGCAGCAAATTGATTCGCTCAGTTGATCCCTCTTAGCCTGGCAAATGTAACTACACCCAGCAAAGTGTACAATATGGTAAAGCATATTTATAAGTCTGAAAATGTGCCCAATTCTCCAAGAGATTGGTGCAAATAGTGAACTTCTTCTCATTTCTCAAACCAAAGACAAAAAACACAAAGGAGATGAATGAATGAATGAATGCAAGTTTGCATTAGCAAACTGGAAATCAGCATTTTACCATTGAAGCTAGCATCAGCACTCGTATGGCAAGTGAGTTAGCAGCCAGTCAACACTGAAGTATCCACATGACAAGGGATCCCTCTGAAAACCAGGGAGTATTTCAGCAGGAGTAATGATCTGGGGCTGTTTTTCAGGGTTTGGGCAGGAATTGTTAGTTTCAGTGAAGGTTAGTATGACTGTTACAGCATCCAATAATCATTTAGACAATGTATGCTTCCAACTACAGAATGTGGCAGCAGTTTGGGGAAGGCCTGTTCTTTGGCCAGCATGACTGCCCCTTGTGCACAGACTGAGGTTTATAAAGACATGGGCTATTGAGTTTGGTATAGAGAAGCTCTACTGGCCTGCACAGAGCCCTGACCTCAACCCCACGGAATACCTCTGGGATAAATTGGAACATCGACTGCGATTCTCATCCACTCTTTTGACTGAATGGGAACAAATTCCAACAGACACACTCTTGTGGGAAGGCTTCCCAAAAGAGTGGGGTGGGGGTGTTATATCCACAAAGACTCCATGTTTATACACATGGTTTTGAATTTCTTTTGGGATGTCCAACAAGCTCATATAGGTGTGATAGTCAGATGTCCACATATTTTTAGTTATATAATGCCTAAAATTTTTATTCCAATCTCTCTTACTAAAAGTGATGTATATAAATAAATATTTGGATTATTTTTTATGCATTTTTTTATTTCACCATATTGTTCACATAAAAAATAATAATTATAAAATAATTGGCTAATAAAAGGCTGTCTTTCAGAAAATTTTTATCTTGGCATCAACTGGGCAACCTGTAACACTGTTTATTGGGGATATTCTTTGTTAATGAAAAGTAAACTAAGAGTGAAGCCTTTTCGTTCATGTGAGCAGTATATCGTCACACACTCTAATTTACTTGTCACGTCCTGTCATGTCATGTGTCTCTTTACATCCTGTCAGTCTCATGTGCCTCTGTTTACATTTCTCGTGTTTGTCATGTGCCCCCGTGTCTCTGCCCTTGCCCTGCCTTGCTCACCTGTGTCCTATTAGTGTTTAGTACTGTCTCTTGTTCCCTCTTGTCTAGCGGTGTGTAAGCCCTCTGACTCAGCGTGTTGATAGATCGTGGTCTCCGGCGTTCTAGGTAGCTCCCGACACACACACACCCCTCTCACACGCACATCACAATGGTAACACAGCACCCTCAGCTGACAACCATAAGTGCTAACAGCAGTAGCTCGTTAGCACATGCCATATGGCCTAGCCACGCACACTCCTCAGTGCGTGGCATAGTTTCTGACAAAGATACTGTGTGGATTAGCACTTACCTTTCCGTGGTCTCTGGGCCGTCGCCTAAAGGGTTTCTCCACAGATCCAACCAGACTTGGCTTCTCCACAGCGGGGTCCTGTCATACTCCCTGGAGCCCAAGAGGATCTACAGACTCTCTGACCTGCGCGGCACTCACCTCCATCCGGCCTAGCCTTCCCTTTGGCGTCCCTGTGGAGTGAAGTTGGTTGACCAGCGGACTTCCCCGTAGCGAGTTCGTTCCCCGACTCTGGCCGGTAACCCTCAGTGAGGGTGCTCTCTGTTTGAGGCTAGGAGTTATTAACCACTGTTTGAACTGTCCAAACAGGATTGGTTCCTCTCTCTCCTTCCTACAGGACGCGAGGTGCTGCTCTGGTTCCCCGTGCACAGCCAAGAGACCCAGTGGTGATCCAGAGAGGCAACAAGACTACATCTCCGGTCTCACTTACCATCCAGCCTGCTCCGTGTACCGCATCTCCGCCTGCCTCAGGCCCACTGCTCTCATCCACCTGAACTCCTCGTGCTAGCGAGCCTCTGGACTGTTTTTTGTTGCTTATTATTCACTGCTCTGAGTAAATAAACCTTGCACATGGATCATATAAACCCTCTTGAGTCTGAATCCTTACACAGTGTTATTTATACCCTGTGTTTGCAGTCTGTCTTGGTTGGTCATTGTTGTAGTGTTGTTGTATGCCTGCGTGATAACTCTGTCGTTCTTACTCATTTTTGTTTCTTTATTAAACATATTATAGGTTTAAAAGCTTGCGTTTGTGTCCACCCCTGCCTGCGTCTGCTCCTGCTGCAGCTTACCAGCTACCTTCACCCTCGTTACATTACTGCCGTGAACAAATCATACAAATAAGCCACACTCGGTGCGTAACAGCCTTTACTGAGTCTTTAAACCAGACATGTGTAAACAACCACTCTTTTAAGGGGAAAGAATCGGGCAGGGGCGGAGTCAAGGGGTGACCATGGGTGTCCAATGCCACCATAACATGAGGTGTGGCTGCTCTTCAGGCTACCTCAGTAAAAAAAACAAAAACAAAAGTAAGCCAGTCAGGCTGCCCCTTGCTCCCCTCACACTGAATTGCCCTCTTTTTGCTGAGTTCTACATGCTTAATATGCTGCTGTGCCAACCTGTGTAAACTTAAAGTTCTCCCTGGAGTACCACACAGTTTGGTTGCATCTGAAATGTTATAAAACGGCTTTAAAACAGCAGCCTGTTCTCACTCATGCCCAAACTTTTATTGCCTGCCGATTTTAGCTGACATCATAGTGCCGCATCAGCGCTGACTTCAAAACACTCTGGCTGCAGCACTAGTTCAGACTAGATCCCTGCGATTAGAAGTGTAAGTATGTAAAGCTTAGAAGTGCAGAAGTTTGGACTAAATTCCACAGAGGGCCAGACTGTGAGGTGCGCTGCTCTATTTAGACATAATTATAATGCTATACTAAAACCAAAAGGACTTGCTTAAAGAATCTAGGCTCATTAAAAACTGCCCAAGCTTCATAGCAGTTTAAGTTAGAGCTATAATGAAGTTACACCTGGCGAACTAACAGGATTCCTACTAAACACTATGACCACTGCAGTTCATCAGGCTTGTCATAGTTTTTTGTTAATAATAATAATAATAATAATAATAATAATAATAATAATAATAATAATAATAATAATATTATTATTAATAAAAGAAAGAAGATGAAGAAGAAAAAGAGGAAGAAGAAAAATTTACTGCAGTACTAAATATTATTATATGAATAAATTCAAATGAAATCAACACAGTTGTAATAACGTAGCCTTAGTATATTAACCAATTCCTCACCTTAGTTTTTAATCCCACCTTAAATCGTTCAGGAGCTTTAATCATTTTCTACCCCTATTTGATTAATAACCTGAACATTGGGGTGTTTTTTCTGTTTATAATAATAATAAAAATAATAATAATAATAATAATGAGTCGCCTGTCGCCTCACAGCAAGACGATCTGGGTTGGGTTTCTGATCCGGGCCGTTCTGTGTGGAGGGTGCATGTTCTCCCTGTGCTTGAGTGGGTTTTCTCCAGGTACTCCAGCTTCCTCCCACACATACTAACACAAATTGTCTGTAGGTGTGTGTGTGTATGAGTGAATGTTGGCCATGCGATGGACTAGCGAACTGTCCATGGTGTACCCTGCCATCGCCCGATGATGCTAGAATTGGCTCCAGCCCCCCCGACTAGCAGGATAAAGCAGAAGATAATAGATGGAAATTGATCATTTACTGCAGCGCTAAATATGTTTATATGAATTAATTCAAATTAAACCAACACAGTTCTAATAACATAGCCTTAGTATATGATATTAACCACTGTTTTCGTTTGCCACTTCATTTGGTCACTCTGGCATTTCTGGCCACACCCCTGCAATCGACAGTAATTCAAAAAACGTAGCCAAGCAGAAACACTACTTCTACACGAATAAGCAGGGCTACACTACTGTAGGCTGAAAAAATGGGATATGTGTGAATGGATTGGGTTTTTTTTGTGACATCACAAAAACAATTCATTCAAAATAGGCTGTTTGTGGAGCTTAGCTTCTATGTTTGAGCCATATGAACTAAATGGTTTTGAAAGCTTAACAATATTTATCCATTATATCCAACCTCTTATTTTACAGAAGAAAGGAAATCTCTTTAATGTAATAACAGTTTATAGAAAACGAGTTTGGACCTTTTCTATTGTTCTAATGTGCACACAATCCAAACGACGCCCAGCATTTTCAAGTGGTGTTAAAAATCCAGATATGACAGCGATGATATTAAAACGGCTTCAAAATGAATCTTCGTCTGCTCTGAGGATTCAGGAAAGGTATTTTTCCCCCTCTCTCCTCTCTTCACTTGTCACACCACTGGAGGTAGCCTCAAAGTGTCGTTCTAAGCATGAGAAGCATTAATTGCATGTGTAATGAGTGTTTTGACCCTGTTCAGGAGAGTCTCTGAGTGTCTCTCTCCGGGACAACTATTACGCCTGTTCATATTATAAGGGTCCATTTGTATTCAACGATCCTCTAGCACTCATAATTATTTATTTATTTGCAGACGTCTCGATTTGATATGGATGTGAAATGTTGTTTTTTTTTTTTTTTAAGTTAACTGCTCCGGTATATGGTGTCTGAGCACAAGCCCTCTCAAAAATGCATCTCAAAGGATTCTATGAGCAAAATGATAACATCTAGTTCTCTAAAGAACCATTTACTCGAAAAAAGGGGTTCAAAGAACCCTCACATAATGTTCTATACTGTTTCAGGGGGTCTTATTTGAACCCTGGTATTTGGTTTATTAAGTCTTGTGCTACAGAATGCATTTATTTACATTATTTCTCTGTTTTTGTTTACATTTTTAATTTTTGGGGACTTACTGAGCCATAGCATGTCGTGGGCTGAAGCTTAGGGACCGAAAGATTACCGGAACGATCCTCTCAAGTACCCTTGAGCAAGACACCTAACCCCAAACTGCTCCCTGGGTGCTGTGGATAGGGCTGGCCACTGCCCCATAGCACACCATGGATGGATAGACAGATTCATAGATGATAAATAGATATCTAGATGTATTGATTGAAAGATGGTTAGATGAATAGATAGATACTTGGAATAATGGAGGGATAGATGGACGGATGGATAAATGGATGTATAATAATATAGATACCTGGATGGATTGATGGCTATAAATAGATGGATGGATGGATGATAGATAGATACCAGGATGGATGGGATGGATTGCTGGATGTTCATATATATGAATGGATGGATGGTTGGATGGATAGATATCCAGGTGGCCATAAGTACGTTCACTAGTGTGCAGCACACCATGGATGGATGGATGGATAAACAGATGCATAGATGATAAATAGATACCTAAATGGATTGATTGAAAGATGGTTAGATGAATAGATATATACTTAATAATGGAGGGATAGATGGATGGATGGATAAATGGATGTATGATAATATAGATACCTGGATGGATTGATAGCTATTCATGTGTAAATAGGTACATGGATGGATGGATGGATGAATAGATGGATGGATGGATGGATGGATGGATGGACTGATGGACTGATGGATGGATGGATGGATGGATGGATGGATGGATGGATGATAGATAGATAGATACCAGGATGGATGGGATGGATTGCTGGATGTTCATATGTATGGATGGTTGGATGGATGGATACCCAGATGGGCAAGTGTGCTCAAGAATGGAGGGATAGATGGATGGATGGATGGATGGATGGATGTAAGATAGATGGATATTCATATATACAGATGGATTGATGGTTACCCAGAAGAGCAAGTGTGCTCACTGCCCCTTGTATGTTGGGTGTATGTTCACTAGTGTGTGTATATGTGGGTGTTTCACTGTATGGATGGGTTCTAAAGGTCTAAATTCTAATTCTATTTAAATTAATTAGGGGTGGATATCAAGAATCGGTACTCAGTTTGGGTAGTACTGAAATATCAATGAGCTCCACGACAAACTGTGCTGCTTTCAGTATTTATATAAAACTAATTCATGCCACAAAGTGGGCGTTTTTAACTGGTTGGTGCTAGATTGGATCAGCGGGATGGGTGTTCTACTGCATTACTGGATGTTTAATGTAACACTCAAGTTTAATATCATACAAACATTTTTAGTATTTCACTCTGTGTTCCTGAGAACTTTAATTATGTTATGTTTTATGTATATCTTGTGATATTCCGCAGCAATAAATCATAAGAGACTGTGCATTTCTGCTTTTTTAAAGGGTTGACAACTTGGCACATCAATACATAACATAACTGATGTGCGATTATGACGCATTAATGCAAAAATAATTAGTGTGTGGGGATGATATATCAGATATATTATCATGGCTCCAAACATGATTTACTCAAAATCTAGAACTGAAACTATTCATTCTATGATTACCAATTCAGAGCTCAGGAAAAGATTTACATACCAAAGTAGCATCAGGAATTCACCTGTTTCACTTAGTAAAGAAAGTATGCAGAAAGGAGCTCATAGTTTATTCTGCATTTGGTCTGTGTTGCATTCATATTTCAAATGAACCACATTAGGAAGCACACCAAGACTGTCGTCCTTAGGGGGTTTTGCTGTCTGAATGGAAGCATTCTCAGTTGTTCTACTGAGTGGCACAGCCAGGGCAATTGTACTAGGATATATTTTAATTTCAGTGAACGTAAAAAGTGTAAAGCGTTATAATATATGTGTTATGATATAAGCAGGTCCACAGCGAGGGTCGGCTGGATTTACACTGTGAAGCAGTCATGCAATTTTAATAAACTACATGTAATTTGAGTTGCATAATGTAAAGTGTCCTGCAACTCACTTGAAATTCATCTCAGCATTGGGAAACAAGATTTCACAAGACAGCCAATGAATACAACAATGACATTTCTTGTGATCTTAGCAAACGACATCACTTCAAACCACCAAATTCACTGGATTAGTGGACAAGAAAAGAGAGCTTGTTAGATAAAAATGAAATCTTACTGATTGGCTTTTGGAGCGGTTGGCAGTTTTTCCTTTATTGGCAGCGCTGGTGCTGAAATTAAGTTTGCTGAACCAAGACAAAACAATGTGTGTTTCTCAAAGCTAACTTTTCTGTTAGTAGCTGGTTTGACTACCTGCTGATGTTAGCAGCTGTTTAAATGACTGCTCATGCCACTATTTATTCTTCTTTGTTAGCTGACTGTTCTCATGATCTACAAAGCTGAATGATTCCTCTTTTCTTAACTTCTTCTCCTGATGTATCCCTAATTTCATGCTGTGCAAAGACTCCTCAGGGATCTAAAGGATGAAGAAGAGTATTACAGAAGGGGCGACTGAGATGTGGGGTCTATGTCTATGACATGAGAGAGAGAGAGAGAGAGAGAGAGAGAGAGATAGATAGATAGATAGATAGATAGATAGATAGATAGATAGATAGATAGATAGATAGATAGATAGATATAGATAAAATACGCACCACATCAGAAAATGTCAAACGTAGTAAAAAATCATATATACATAGATACATGGATACCTGGATGAATGGATAGATGGATGGATAGTTGGACAGATAAACAGATAGGTGGATAGGCGATAGATGGATGATAAATAGATACTTGGATGGATGTACAAATGGAAGAATAGATATATACTGGGAAGAATGGAGGGATAGAACGATGGATGGATGGATAGATGATAGATAGATATGTGGATGGATGTGTTGGATTAATGGATATTCATATGGATAGATTAATTAATGGATGAATGGATACCCAGATGGATGGATGGATAAAGAGATGCCCAGATGAATGGATGGATATTTAAACACCTTGAAGGATAGATGAATGAATGGATGGATGGATGATAGATAGACAGATGAACAGATAGATGGATAGGCAGATAGATGGATGATAGATACTTGGATGGATAGGTAGATGGAAGGATAGATATATACTGAGAAGAATGGAGGGATAGAAGGATGGATGGATGGATGGATGGATGGATAGATATGTAAATGGATGGGTTGGATTAATGGATATTCATATGAATGGATGAATTAATGGATGGATGGATACCCAGATGGATGGATGAATATTTAAACAATTTGAAGGATGGATGGATACCCAGATGGATGGATTATAGATAGATACCTGGATGGGTGGGTGGATGGACAGATTTTATGATTGTTAAACAACAACCACTGGAAATAGTTCATTAAATATATGTGAACTTTAAAACAGCTCCTGTATGCTTACTTTAGAGTAGAGTTTGTATTTTTATGTTTTATTCATATAAAACCATCAGTAGCCATGCAATGTTTAAGTAAGTGACATATTTTTATTGAGATAAATTACTTCTCTCACAAACTGCTGGCTGCTTAAGCACTACTCTCCCGTTCGGTGTGAGTTCCAGTGCAGAATCTGACTGTACGCTGCACTTGTGCTGTGTAATGTAATGCACGCTGCAACTCACTTAAAACTTGGGAAAAGTTTGACTTTCAAAAGCTGCACTTCATACCTAGCAGGCCAACAGCTCAACAGTTTTTAAGAAGTTCTTGTTTTTTAAAATTTCTTCATGTAATTGTCAAGTTGTATGGAAATGATGTTGCATTGGCTCATTAATGGAACTCTATGTACTGCTCACAAATGTTTCCTTCCATAGCTACTGTTAAAGGGCACAGCAGGCTTTACAGAGCACAAGCCTCAATCTTATTCAACCCAGTGAGAAACTGTAGCACACAACTGTATTCAGTTCTTTACAAATATTCACATGAGACTATTACACCATGTTTATTTAGCAAGACAAAACTGTGAAGGGTAGTGGTGCATCGCCAGCAGAGGGACTATTCGCTGCAGGGGAAAAAATGGTGGAATTGTGTCCAAAAAACTCCAATTCCCAGAATCCCCAGCGGTGATTAGCAACAACCTGCCTCACCTGTGCAGCACACTATAAAACCCAGCTTGTAGTTTGCTCTCTGTCACACCTTTGTAGAGGTGTGACTGGTAACAGAGGGTATTTGAAAAAAAAGTAAAAAGTAAGAAAAGACACTAGAACAGAAGTAAGAAAAAACCAATAAGGAATAAAGTGAAAAGTAACAAAAGAAAGGAAAACAGAAGAGTAATCCAGAAAGTAAAGAAAGAAAGCGAGGGCTGAGTGGTTCTCAGTTTGCTCAGCCATTGTTTTGAGTTCAGTTTATTTTGAGTTTGAAAGACATCTTTTGATTGTATACGCCAGCATTTCCTTCGTTGTTTGTTTATTTCCTGCCAGTGCTGAACAATATGGACAAAATTTATATTGCGATATATATATTAAATTGGGTCAATACGATATAATTTCAATATAGATATAAATTATTTGAAGGCCTCAAAAAAAACTGCCAAGAATCCCTATAATGGAAGTCTGTATTTACTTTATCAATATAAATAACTGACTTTAAATTACAACAGAGGAAGAGTTTCTTATTCTTTTGTAAACAGATTAAAACTGTTATGCTCGGATACCGAACGTAAAAAGTCTTCATATACATAAAAGGAACATGACGTCCCTGTCAAATAAGCAATCCTGTAGATCAGAGGGGCCAGATTAGACAATATCAAAATAAGTATTATTTATATATATATATATATATATATATATATATATATATATATATATATATATATCACTATATTCTAAATTAAATTAACTCATTTAATTTTGTCTGAATATGTGCTGACATGCTGCTCACTAGATAATGTTATGAAACTCAGTCAAACATTTGTAGGCTTAAGTGTATATGCTTACACAAGAAATATAGCTTGTATAAAACCACATGCATTAATCAACTCTGCCCCGTAACCCCTGGAAACACAAGCACGTGATAGAACTGGACAAAGCAAAAGAGCACTTTTGTTAACATGCAGCAGCTGAAGAGAGGAAGTGCGTGCACGTTGATTGACGTGACGGAGCAGTGTAAATGCAGCGTTAGTGCTTTTTTGACGTAGCCATCACTGCATGCAGTTCTGTAAATTCATGATATTGCAGTAAATACTGTTATCAAATTATTGTCCAGACCTATTTCTTGCCCATTATCTTTCACACTGCTGAAGCGCAAATTCCCCACCCATTTTCCTGTCCTCCATTGGAGAGTGGTGGCAAGGCGTTGGTCTGCCAAGCCCAGGGTGGTGAGTTTAAACCTGTACAGCCCACTCCTCTCCACAGTACCAAAATCACATGACAAACAATACTTTCACAAACAATTATTTTAGAATAAATAACAACAATAATATTTATGTCCATCCATCCATCCATTATCTTGTGCTTTATCCCACTAGTTGGGTCATGGAGGTGCTGGAGCCAATCCCTGCATCTAAAGGCTGGTGTACACTATGGCCTAATATTAATATAACAATATTAATAGTAATAATTTATAAGTAAAGAAAATAATACTTCAACCTCTGCTCCACCACCCTCCCCCTCTACCTGTAACACAAAATATTGGGTTTCCAGTTCACAGTATTTCTCTACTAAGGCTGTGGTTACAGCAAATTAAAACCAGGTAGGTTAGAAACAACAAAAACAGAATCTGCCACCATGCTAGTGATAACTTGATTACACATGCGCACACACACACACACACATAAAACTACACCTGGTGTATCTTAACAGCGTGACCTTTCACACGCATACAAATTAAATAACATTTGAAAATAATTGCACACTCTACAGTTAGGTATTTTGACAAAACACTGATTTGTGTGCTATCGTTTCTCATTAGTTTGAATGAGATTTTTGGCAGCGTCCTTTAAAGTGTGTTCAACCTGGATGGATCATAGATAGGTCAATTGACTTCATTCAATGATTAACACATCTGGAGAGAGAGAGAGGGAAAGAGAGCCCTGGAGGAGATTAAACTTCCCACTTGGCTCTGAAATGCCACACACAATATCCTAGTTACAGCGATCAGGCCTAGACAAATACATTCTGTTTGAGCGATGGTTTCTGACTTGATTATAATAAGTGCATTTCTATCTCTCAAATGGGCTCAATGGCAGTTAAATATTTATAGCATTCATGTCAGATTTGGCACTCTTATAGTGACTCTGTAGCAAACACACACACACACACACGAGGGTCTTATTCTGTCAGCGCTGTCTTGTATCTAAGAGAGGAGGTTTCAAATTTTTATCTCGCTGCGACTGTGTCTCTAATTCGCGAGCGGAAAAGCGATTTCATGGCTTCCAAAGCTACAATGAGGCTGCGTTTATTGGTATGTATTAGCACTGACAGAATCATGCTACTTTATTAGGCTTTAAACCAGGCTTAAGACTAGCAATGAGAGATATGCAGGCGTTGCGAGATGCATGAAAATTGGCCAAAATAACATTGAAACATTTGGTATTGAGGCTCCAAATGCAGTACTGAAGTTGAATGTCCGGCAGATATAAAAGCATCCATGTTGTCTGTCCAAATGTTAATGTTTGGGGGTTTATTTTTTGTGTGTTCATCGGGCAAAGGCGGAGTCCACCATGGACAGGTCGCCAGTCCATCGCATGGCCAACATACACTCACACTTACTCTCTCACAACTACAAGCAATTTGGAGTTAACGATCAACCTAACATGCATGTGTTTGGACTGTGGGAGGAAACCCACTCAAGTGAACTTGCTACTCAGCACAGGGTGGGCCAGACTGCCAATTGAACCCGGATCATCTTGCTATGAGGTGACAGTGCTAACCACAAAATTTCTTGATAAATAATTATATGCCAGCAAGACGTTTCAAAATTGTTGATACAGGTGCATGTTCACCACTTTACATCTCATTTTGAAGGGAACTGGATGTTTCCACTTTGCTTTCAGTAGATGATGATTAATCTATAGGGTTTCTATATGAGCGCTGTGCAGCACAGTGTGAGGAAGGCATCCTCCACTGTAAATGTTACTGATTTCAAGCTGGAACTATGGATGGTTTAAAGGGTCAAGCTACTTACTGTGTTAACAGTTTATTAATGGATTAACGTTGTCACCACAGAAACAGTTCCTTTTTATTTTTTGCTACATAATTATGGTCAAAGTTATTAACTGTAGATTTGTATTGTTAAAACTTGAAACCTGTAGCAGGAGCCGGGATTCAGGAGGAGGAAGCAAGCTAGACATAATAGTCAGAGCTGTTGGTTGGATTTCACAGAAATTTCTTGTAGGTAGTACATTTTTTATGCATTAACGTCCAACACACAGATGCAAAAAGAATTAATTGGATAAAATTGTCCTCCTTTTCCTGTGCCACCCCAACTGTCCCGCCTCGTCCCGGCCTGCACTGCCGCATTACTACCCGCACGGCCTCACCCTGTCTCACCTCACCCTGTCTCAACCAAGTTAGTACTCCAATGTATTGAAGACTGGTGTATGATTATAATAGCTGCCCATGAGTAATGACTGCAATGCTGGATGACTAATAATAATGATGAACACCGTAGGGGACCTTGGTCCCTCACTAGAGACCCCACCTACACTACCAGTAGTTGCATCACTCATGACGGGGTATACAAATGATAATGATGCAATTGGTGAATGACTGATAACCCCTCATCAGTTTGTTAGTTAAAATGTGAAGCTGCTTCTCACAACTTTAGAGAGCAAGGAGCCTCAGTGGTTGTGAAAACAGTAGGACTAATAGACGTAACAGTTTAAAAATGGCATCTGATAATTATACCGTATGTGTGACTCCTGGGGCTGAGACATGTGTTGTCTGTGGAGCCTTTGGCAGTGGGTGACAGTCCATATGTTGAGTGAATGAGTGCTTTTATTAAGTTCTATTCACTGTTCTGTCCTCCCATGATTGTGAAGTGCGTACTTTATGGTCTATTTTTATTACCGCACTTCACACTGCTTTAAGATAAGATTGTTAAGAACGCTGGTATACCTCTTCACAGAACTGGAGTGCCTCTGTATGATTTGTAGCGTGACTGTAAGTGAGACTTTCATATCGGTTTGCCTTGCACAATGTGTAGATTCGTTAGGGATCTATTTTGAGAGTGTACTTAGAGAGTGTAATATTGTTAATTTCATTTCCAGTCAGGGGAGCTATTATGTTCTTCATTGGATGGAATGGATACAGAATCCACCTGGAAGGAAGGGAAGGATAAATGGAGGGGTGGGGGGGTGCTTTTCCAAACTGTACTTCATAATAAGTTATATAAAGACTCCTAATGACTGCAAGACAAATATACTGTATTGAAAGCTTTTGACTTTAATAGAGGAGAAAATCAAGGAACTCTCTTGATTCAGATCTGAAACAATCCACAGGTGTTTCTGTCCAAACTTCTCTATAAGTGTGAAAAGATGGGTAGTTGTCAAAAGGAGATGTGTTTGAGAATGTTTGGACCAGAAAATGCAAAGTCTTCCAAAAAGAATGGAAGCTGCAATAAAAGCAAATTACTTTGGTTAATCAATAAAAGGTTTGAAATATATATATATATATATATATATATATATATATATCTCATTGGTGTGTCCAGTGTATCTCCATTTTTGTCGATCTTAAGTTTTCTAAAACACGCCAATGGCTGTTTACACTGTGTGACAATTTCATGATGAATGGACCAATAGAAGTGCTCCAAAACGGCTTGGAAAAAATTCTGGTTCCATTGACTTACATTAAAAGTAAAGTAAAATTTTGGTCTCACCTGTAAAGTTGCAATTTTGGGTTTGATACTTATTTTTCATTGGACAGCGACGATATTCTTCCTGCTGTTTTCCTAATGAATCTTTTAGACTTTTGACTGCAGTTAAATAAATGTCAGCACATCAGTACTGAGAATGGTCCACCAACCAAATAATACTTGCTCTGTGGGGGTTCAAGTCAAGTTTATTTATATAGCGCTTTTTACAGCGATGTTGTCTCAAAGCAGCTTTACAGAGTTTTGAAAACAGACAGTTACAACATATATCCCCCAGTGAGCAAGCCAGAGGCAACAGTGGCAAGAACAACTCCCTCAGACTGGAGGAAGAAACCTTGGGAGGAACCAAGACTCACAAGACCCATCCTCCTCTGGGCAAACAGTATTTACAGTTTAATAAACTAAATACCAAAGAAAGGAGTCTCTGTTTGAAATTTGAGAGAATATGAATGTAAACAGATTCGAAATTTCAGTGTGTGGCTAGTGACTCTGGCAGATCTAACTAACTCCGGCAGATCGTACTAGGCTAACAAATTATACACAGAATCAGATGAACTACTGTCTTTATTTGTAGAACTACATATGCATCTATATATGCACAAGTATACACACATAATTAATCAATAAAGTAGGTCTTAATAAGTTGGTGCTTTTGTGAGTCATTAATGATGACATCTGTACTATCGTGTTAACTGTGGGAGGTTGCAGTGTTATAGTTTTAAGTGGAGTGAGATAAATATGAAAAACTGAGGATTCCAAGCGCTGTAAAGTCAAGAAAATACTGTTTTGCAGGGTTGCTTGGGCCAAAACAGGTTTGGAAATACCTGTGTTCCAGCAGATTGTCATCATTACACCACCTGTTGCACAACTCCAACCAAGTCACACCATCTGTTGCATTACTCAAACCAAAACCACCAAAATAGCAAATGGCCATAAATAGGAAGAAATACACACTTGCGTCTACCCAAATTAGTATTATGCCAGCATTATACCGCTGTACTTGAGCTTAGGCCACCAAGAAAAAGGGTGCAATGTATATTAACCTACATACAGTACTGCACAAAGGTTGTAGGCATTTAGACACATTATATTTAACAGCTTTAGACAGGAAACTTTTATTTGCTTAACAAAACACCTTTATTTGTGGAAACAACCCAGTATTATTTAGTTATCATCTAATACCTGCTTTGACTGCTCAGTACTTCATTAAACTAAATCAAGATTGCTGCTGAAGGAACTGAATACATTCATACAATGTCTGGGGTGTCCAGGAGCAATCTGGAACTACACTTTGTTCTTCAAACTGGAGCATAAGATATGATCTACTTCTTTCACAATAAAATATTTGTTAATCTATGTATATTGTAGTTATGCTAATTTATATATCAGTTCTAATAACATCTGGTGTTCTTGCTGGTGAAAATACACTCATTGCTAAAAAGGTTTTTAAACAATGTGTTTAGGTGCCTAAGAGTTTTGCCCAGTAATGTATACAACCTGTAATAATCTTTCAGGTTGCAGCCTCCATTTGTTTCAAGCCACAAAGAAGGCCCTCTCCAGCCCAATGCCAGGCAGTATTTAAAAAAAATAAATAAAAAAAGCTACATAAAATGAGCCCCAAGCGACTACTTATGCAGCTTATAGCAAGACACTACTAGGAGTTTTCTGTCTGAGGGAAATCCTAAGGGACCATGTTAATAGAACCATGTAGACATCCAATTGACTGGTCTGCTGAATAAATATATCTATGGAAAAAAAGGAACCTGCCACCTGCAGAGAAGGCAGAACGTGTGTCACATAAGCTCAGTCTGAAACGCTGCTGTGAGGGCAGTTATGTTGAATGGTATTATCACGCTGGACCAGGAGAGGTGCCGGGGATGATCAGCAGGATGAAGGGGGCTGATGCAGGTGCAAGGTTTTAACCAAAAATACTTTACTGGTAAAAACCAAACAAACACTAAGCAAAAACAAACATGAATTATCAAACCAGAAACGCAAACAAACAGGGTCTACACACAACAATAGACAATGAACCACAAAGGAGAGGGCAAAACAGGCAGACTATATACACTGGATAACGAGAGGAAACAGGAGACAGCTGGTGACAATGGGAACCAGGTGGAGGGCGGAGACAAGGATCACATGACTATCAAACAGAACCACATGGTGAAAGACAAACACAAGCACATGGACTACAAACAGAAACGTAAACAAACAGGCAAGGACGAGGGAAACAGGGCAGGACGTGACAGGTATGCTCTTAAAACAGAAGGTGCCACAAAGGCGATGCCATAGAATAACAACTTTTCTTTCCCCGAAGAACTTTTCAAGTGAGAGGTTTCAAATGAGTTTTTTAAACAACCGTCCACTGAAAAGTCCTTTAGGGGACCAGCGGTTCTTCTATGGCATCACCCCAAAGAACACTTTTGGGCACCTTTTAGTTTTATGAGTTTAGATCAATGTTTCACTGATGAGGTGACCAACTTTGAGACCTTCTCCCTTTTTCTTCGCATTTTACTCGTTCTCTCACATTTCTCTCACCTGTCCATAGCGCTGTCAGGACTCTGTGTCAAGGGGTCATTTTGTGGGGAAGTGCACTACCAGCCAATCATCACACCCCACTAAACCGAGTATGGTTCATGCATGCTTCTATAGTGGTAACCAAACAGTCAAAGTGAAACAAAACTTTGAGTTGCCTCAACTTGCTGTGCACACACACACACACTATATGAAAGACTTCATCGATTTTAGGGTTCATTTAGACAGCAGAGCATCTACCACTCAAAAAGCCATTATATCCTATGGCGGGATGCGGATCCTGAAGCCTCGTTTTACCATGAATTGCATATTTTTCACACCTTTTTTTATTTATTTATTTTTTGTCCCGCCACGCCTGCAGATCAAGTTGAAAAATGTGCCGTTATGCTTCACTCGTCACTTCACTTTTCACAATAACCAGTCAAGAAATAAAAAAAGATGGGTAGCGCTGAACGAGAGAGCGCCAAGCTGTAAAACAAGGCAGCTTTGCTCACATTCAGCTCCAAGATAGATATTAATTCACTGGCATACATATCATCCTCAATATCAACAGTTCTCAAACTTATGTAGTCTAAGATCCCCTTTGTGGATGATACGTGCCACTGCGTGCACCCCCGCCCTCCCAGTCATGAGGGTTTTTTTTTTTTTTATTTATTTTTTTATGCTTGGCACATAAGTCATTGTAATAATGTTTAATAACATCTACCATATTTAAAGAACCAGCACTTTTTAGATGGTCGAAGTATATTTAATGAACTGACAAAATGAAAAATGATTAAGGAGAGACACCAGCTCAGAGCTTTTTCTCCGGCCCCCATACTGCTCCCAGGGGGCACCCCGGGGGGCCACGGTCTCCAGTCTGAGAGCCACTGCTTTAAATTACTACTGCTGAGGCTGCCTTAAAAAGTACCTTGAGAACTGGACCGCAAGTCACCCTCAGCAGTGTAACTTGGTGTGCTTCATTGATTTAGTAAAGAACAGTCCCAAAACATGGCTGCGTTTCAGCAACACTCACTAGTTGATGACAACACTAACTCTCAACACTAACTTTCTCTTACAGGTCAATCAGCCAATACCGATAAGACATTATTCTGTTCACAGAATAACTACACCTCAGTCTTGCTGTTAACTATAGTAACATCTTTCTCTAGCGTTGTTATTAAGACAGTGAACTGTTTCATCTGACTGTTTCATTCTCTTCTTGTATGGTTTAATAGATTTTTAACCTGTCTCAGCTTCCTGTAATTGGTCCAAAAGAAAAAACACACAGTTTTCACACTGCTCTTATTTGGATGAACTAATTTGGGGCCTTGGGACCATGGCCCGAGGCATCTTTTATGTCTGCTATTTTGGTTTGGACCAAACCGAGAAGTATGAAGGTCCAGACCAAACATGGTAGCACCATAACTCATTATCCTTTTAAACTTTCACTCTTTTTTACTACATTTAGTCTGTTTGGAGGTCTACTCATTCTACCAGACTCTGCCTGCCTCTGAGTTTTGTACTGGTTCACTGTTTTTTGTTTTTGCTGGTTTTTTGCTGGAGTACTCCAGGCATAAGAGCATAGCATTATGCTCTTGATTGTCACTTTGGCAGGGGTTGTCCAAAGCTTTCCACTGCCCAGTTTTTCTAGGACTTGAACTCCTGTTGTCATTTGTTGTAGTAGAATGCCACTCTGATTCTTTTCCTGGATTGGTAGCGCTGAAAACTGTAGAAACATTTTTCTCTATTCTATTCAATTCAGTTCAAGTTTATTTATAAAGCGCTTTTTACAACAATGTTGTCACAAAGCAGCTTTACAGAAGTTTTAAAAACGGACAGTTATAACATATATCCCCCTGTGAGCAAACCTTAGGCAACAGTGACCTCAGACTGGAGGAAGAAACCTTGGGAGGAACCAGGCCCGGAGTGGCTAATCGAGAGATTCGGGAGGATTCCCGATGGGCCGGCTCATGTCAACCTTGAGTTTGGACCGGTTGGATGGGAAAAATAATTTTGAAACTTATCTGTTACTTATCTAATCTTCTTCTTGCATCCATTCTCCATTCAACTATGTATTCATTCTCCATTCATCTGATAGCACCGCCCCTACATCGCAGTAGATTAGGTGGGTTCTACCATCCCAAATGTTTAAGATCTCGAGAAGGCCATGTTTACTGAATGGACAGGTGGATGAAAGTCTAACAGAGTTATTTAAACACTGTATAATAACTAAGATTTTTATTTTACATTACAAATAACTCAGACAATAGACGTGATGTACGTTAAATTCTATATATAGAGAAAATATATATAGAGAAAATTCTTATGTCTATAGGCAATGACACTGTTATTAATAAAGTTGAGAAGCCACTACACTGCTCATGAGGCTTTTGATGCTGTAGGTAGCTACTAAACATGCTTGTAGTAAAGCTACTTAAGAGTTTAGTGTTAATGTTAACAATAGAGCACCTTTCTGTTGGGAAGAAAAATGCTATTTTAATTTCAAATGATTTTGAAACCACTTATTGCTCCTGTACAAGTTATAACTTATACCCAATATAAGTCCTTGTACCCAATAAAAAGGGGCCGGATTTGGGCATGAAATTCCCGGGCTGAAAAGGGCCCTCTCCAAGACTCACAAGGGAAGACCCATCCTCCGCTAGCATTGTTATTAACACCGGGAACTGTTCTGATCAGACAATTTCAAACAGAGCAATTCGACTAGTCTGTCTCTTTACGGACTAAACGAAACTGAAAAGTCTGAAACATCCGCAAAGTAAAAGTCTGAAGATCCAGACCAAGCATGGCAGGTGTGAAAACACTCTAACTCATCATCCATTTCACTTTCTCTCTCTTTATTCCACCTGAAAGTGAAACTGATGACGGGTCAGGGTGCTTTCACACTTATCATGTTTGGTCAGGCTTTTTAGTTTAGTCAAAACCAAAATAGGCATGAAACACGCATCAAAGCTGCCTCAGACTACTGTCTGACCCAAAACTGGTCCAATCAAAAGGTATTAGTCCAGATCAAATTGAACCATGATTTGGTTAGTTTTCAGCATGAAAACACTTTTTGGATGGGTCAACCTTTCAGACCAATCACTGGAAGGCTGGTTAAAGAACCAAAGGAGAAGTTAAAATGAGTCATGGTAGCACATGGGAGAGAGGAGGAGGTCTGATGAAGAAGCCAAAGCTGACAACAAAAAGCTGAAACTTCTACTTTTATATTCTGAGATACTGAGCGAGATAGAGAATATGACAGTGTTTGAGGGTGATGCAGAACATAACATTTTGTTTATGCTTGATACATAAAGTGAAAAGTCTGAAAAATAAGCTTAAACGTCAAAAAACATGGTGGGTGTAAAAGCACCCTGTCTCGTTGTCCAGTTCACTCTTTCTTTCATCATCTGAAAGTCCTGGCTAGGGTCCAAACCAAGGTATTTGGTATGTGTAGCTTTGATCTGGTTAATTTTGGTTGAACATCATAATTTGGTCAGCACACCAAAGAACTTTACATGACACCGGGTGCGTCCGATATTGCCTACTTGCCTATTACTCAGTAGCGAAATCAGTAGGCGAGCACGGCTAGTATGTCCGAATACCTAGTAGGCATCAAGTAGTAGGCGAACGAACATTGCGCTATCCCATGATTCACCTGCAGCCGCAGATGAATTCAAAGCTGAGGAAAAAAACGTCGACTGTGTGTACGTAGCTAACGCTAGTGAACTGCTGCTACAGAAGTTAGCGCTACTGTTGAGGTAAACAATGATTACATTCCTCCCGTTTCATCTTCTCTGAGCTACAGCTCAACACCGTCTGATACATAATCAGACAAAAACACAGATCAATGTCACAAAAAGATCTAAATCTGTCACTAAACAGAGCTTTTAAATGAATAGCAGGATTTTTACGGTGGTGGTCTGACGTCTTGCGTCACAGGACGCTGGCAATATGGCGGACGTAGTACATCAGCGCTTGTGTGGCTACTAAGACTCACCTACTGAAGTTACCTACTAGCTCAAGCAGTACATACAGGCTCTAATCTAGGACCTACTGACTAGTAGGCAATTTCGGTCGCACCCACCCTGTTATATTGCCATGTCCCTATACTTGAAATTGATTAGTTAGTTTAAAGGAGAGTGCTGACAGTGCACTGTTTTTACCGATGGCATCGTGCACCAGTACAGCTGAAGGCTCGGCAGATGGTGCACAAACCTTGAAGCCAACATGTTCAGAGGTGCACGGGCAGGCGCCCTGTCAGAATACATGTAGCTTTATATACAGCATTGCTCTCCCATTCTGCCCCATACTCTCTCTCTCTCTCTATCATCCATCAGAGAACAAGGTAAAAGTTTTGACCTTTTTATATATTTTTTAAGTGTGGACATTTTTTTATCAGACCAAAGTACAATGAAATATTTCGTCTCCTTCTTTTTCCCTACGTGCTACCGCAGCTCATTTTGACTTCTCTTCCAGTTCCTTGTCTTCTTGTATTGTTTAATGAATGTTTAACCTGCCTCAGCTTTCTGTGATTGGGCTGAAAGTTCGATCCTTTGAACACAGTGTTTTCACACAGCAAGCCTAACCATTTCATTTCACTGGTTCATTTTAATCAGGGCTAAGAGTGTCTTTTTTCGAAGGAACTAATTTGGGGTTTGGGACCGTGTCCTGAGGCATCTATTATGTCTGCTATTTTGGTTTGGACCAAACTGAGAGGTATGAAGGTCCAGACCAAACATGGTAGCACCTTAACTCATTATCCTTTAAACTTTTCCTCTTTTTTTCCTACAGGTTTGGTTGTTTGGTTGTCCTACAGCTCTCTGCTATTTTGGTTTAGACCAAACTGAGACCAAACATGGTAGCACCTTGACTCATTATTCTTTTTTTTTTTTTTACTTTCCCTATTTTATTCCTACAGGTTTGGTTTGTTTGTAGGTCTACTTACTCTACCAGACTCTACCAGCCTCTGAGTTTTGTACTGGTTCACTGTTGTGTTTTGAGATTTCTCGTTTTGCAGGTTCTCCATTTGGACAGGCCTCAAGCCCTCTGCCAGCAAGTTCTCTCTGTAGTCTCTGCGGTTGCTACAGTTCTGTCCACCACCTGGAGTACTCGTGGCATAAGAACATCGGATTATTCTCTCAGTCATACCTGTGGCAGGGGCTGTCCATACCGTCCCACTGCCCAGTTTTTGCTAGGTCTTGATCACCTGGTTCCAGTTGTTGCAGTTATCTTTTGATGTTGAAACTATACTATTGTGTAAACTACAACTACAGCAGTATTCATTTCTTTGTTTTTACAACAGTGACATTGTTGTAATTGTCACAAACTGAGATTAAAAAGAAGACTCTTTATAATTGCATATTTCAACACCAACATTAGCATATATGTTAGAGTAGGCAGTAGTTTTTTACTACTTGTCTTGTAGTCTTGTTACTACCAAACTGACTACTTAGTAGAGACACTAATTAGATTCATGGTAAGATTCACCTTAAATATGTAAAGTGCATTCAATGTTGCATTTTACCCAGAACTAGGATGTGAATGAGTTGTTTATTTAAAAGCAACACAGGAATGATAAGTAAGAGTTAACAAACAGAAAATCAGAACTAAGCCATAAATTCTGGGTTACGCCGACCCATATTCTCTTATTGTTGATGTTCAAAGTCATATCCCACTTCTGACATCATCTCAATGAATTCGCTAAAGGTTGCTGTTTAACTTTTTGATAAGAAGAGCCCAAGAACAATGAAGGGTTTTAGTTTGCAGGTTAGCTCTAACTGGTAACTAGGCTGGTGTAAGCACATCAAACATTACCTTGGCAGTGTAGTTTACTCTAATTGAGACATATGTAGTGACACTTTGTTTGCTGATGTATGTGTTCAAAGCACTCTCTAATGCTGCTATTGTTCACATGGACTGAGTAGAAACCTAATGGATTTCTCTCCCCAGCCAACAAGTGCTAGTTAAGTCTATAAACATGGTGTGCTATCTGAAATCTCTCTCATGTTATAATATATACTTTATTGACACCAGAATTGTCTTTTAGCTGTCCAGCAGCATCACCATTCAAGGCAGTGTTGCCTGGGAGAGTTCAAGCTAGGTGCTTTGCCCAAAGGCACATTTAAGGTATACCAACCAGTTTTGAGATTCAAACCTACAACCTCCTGGTTGATTCCTCATTTCTTCAACCACTAGATCTTTGGTGTAAAGATCTCCTTTGCTGCTGAGGTATATGAATACGTTGCCCCCAAATATAAGGCCTCTGATTGCCATTTGACGTTACACTGCCAACACTTATATTCAATAGAAGTCAAGGATTGACTTTGAGAACCATTATATAGAACTGGCTTTGAGAACCATTATATTAATGCTACTCATACTGCGTGAACTGTAGTGCTCCATTAACTACAAGTGTTCAGCTCCTGGTAATTCTCAAGTCTTTGCCACCTGTGTTACCCGGCCTGTTCAGGAGCTGATTAAGATTCATATATGCGTGTAATGCTGATGTAACGATTTCCTGATTATGTATTGATTAGCACTTCTCATCCTAGTTACATAACGTGATTTACAATTCAGGCCCCCTAAATAAGATAAGCTGAAATAATATTCCCGCTGTCCGTATCCCTTACTTTATGATTTACAGCACACTGTCATTCCGCCACCAACGTACATACTGATGAACGAGGGAGAAAAACGTGCTAGCTCAAGTAATATTCGGCGTCTTGCTAATAAAGCACTGTCCAAGATGGATGTACTGCGTTCAATTAGTGGGAGTCATTTACTGAGCACGGCTGGGCGTCTGTTTTTCACTCATGTAATGGATATGCAGCATTACCGAGCAACTTACAGGATTAGCGACTGTAGATTTACATCGTTGATTGTGAATTATTCCCAACAACACGATGCAAAGCAAAAGCTGGGCTCACGTTGTTGTTGTTGTTGTTGTTGTTGTTGTTTGTGTGTGTTTTTGTATTTAAAGGGGTCATTCTTTACTACAGTGCAGATGACAACATGTTGCCATCCGTTATAGGAATGATGCTGACAGCCCATCGTTGGAGCTTTTTGTGAACATGTCCACTTCAGTTCTGCCACATTCAGCTTCCTGTGATGCACGCTGAGTTGGAATACATTCCCTTGGAAACCACAGTGTGAAGTTTCAACTCAGTCAAAACAGCAGGGGAAGAAGCTGCCACTGTGGAAAAGTTTTCATAAAACACAGTTTGCTTCTATACTCTGCTTCGACTTAGAAAAGAGGTTCTTCAGGTGTTCTTTAGTGAAGGGAATGTGAACATGGACCATTCTACCAAATACTTTAAACTGCAGCCCTACAGAAAAAAAATAAACCAATTAAATGTTCAGACCTTAGGGTTATGTAATAATCTACTTGATCACAATGCATTAATTTAGAGTGTAATTGAAAATCATATTTCACAGAGTACATTCTGTTGTGACTGTCTCAAACCCAAACATAGTAGCATAAATATCTTATTGTGAAAGAAGTAGATCTTATCTTGAGCTCCAGTTTGAGGAACAAAGTTTAGTTCCAGATTCTCCTGGACCCCAATCTTGATTTAGCTTAATAAAGTACTGAGCAATCAAAACGGGTATTAGATGATAACTGTAAATAATACTGGGTTGTTTCCACAAGAAAAAGTTGGTAAAGTATTAAATAAACACACTAACATATGTAAAACCACTCTTTTTAAAGTGTTAATTAAGTGTTTTTCTGAGTAAATAAGTGTCCTGTCTGGAAAAGATCGCTTTTTAAATATAGTGCCTCAAATGTTTGCTCAGTACTATATGTAGCTGAATCCTTGTTCTTCATTCCTACATGGTAAGCAGTTAGGTCCCAAATAGGCAGGCAGCTGCTATTCACCTCTCATTGCTATTCCAGGATAACAAAATATCTGTTTTATCTTTATTCAACTGCAGAAAGTTTTGACTTTAGTCATGTGCTTAAGGCTCTTCCAAAGTTTAGGCAGAAGGCCAAGTAGATCTGGGTATCATTTGCATAGCTGTGGTAAAATATCCCACAGTCTTGTAGGATTTGGCCTAGAAGAAGCATGTGTAGGCTAAATAAGAGTGGCCCAAGAATAGAGCCCTGGGGGACACCACAGGCCACTGGTGCTCTCTATTTCAATCTCTATTTCTTTCTATTTTGACTACATCTCTGTGTAAAAGGATTTTTCTCTAAACTCCAAGTCAGTTAACAATCTCATATGTTTTCAGCTTGGTTTTTAATTTGGTAGAAGCATTCATTTATGGAACTGTGTCAAATTTAAAGATCTGCCAAAATGTGTAAAGCTGCTATCCAGCAGCAGGTACTCGAATATCAAATGATATCAGTCTGATTTTCAATCCATGTGGCTTACATGCAGCTTGATGTGGGAGCACTATTTAATATTCATAACTGGTGAAGTGGATGGTGACCTGACACCTGGGGAAAATGCTGCCACATGTAGAGATGAAGAAAGCCACAGTCACAACAGAGTGGAAGACTTTTCCCCACTTGATTCCCCTACTGTAGAACAGCAGGAGAGAATTCAGCATATACCAGCTCATACCGGATGTGCTTGAGTCAGTCTATGGAACACTGAAGTGCACCTGCTAATGGAATAGTGTGGATGAGAGCAGAATATAAAATGAAGCGTGGGATAGTCCTGTCATTGCAGTGTAACTCTATAGTTTTGTTTATGCTATGAACCATAGACCTGGATAACCATAGACCTAGATAACCATGACCGTGATCCATCAGTTGTATCTCATTACACAGCACTGTTTAATGCAGAAACCTTATGCCCCAAAATTTGGTTTGTTTTCTGCAGAGGAACCACAAAAGCTGCAATTTACCATAAATATCATACAAGCAGTCGAACTCTTTTCTGCTTCTTCCCGACTGCTGCCTCTTAATCATTCATACAGCGTATGGATTTTTGCTACATTGGAGGCTCTGTAGGTGAGCTTTCCACTTTGCACTTGCTTTTAGTTTGCTGCTCATTGAATTATTCTTAGGTCTCCTATAAGCACTGTCCAGCATAGTCTGCCCAAAGTGCTAAAGGTGTCACTACATTCATATATAGCAGTTAAAAGTGACAGAAATATAATATAATATAATAACCCACCTGTCCCGCCGAATACTGTAAAGCACTGACCACCAGGGCCCCCCTGTCACCCAGCACCAACCAGCTCTCCTCTCCATTTGTGGCATTTGCTCCACCTTGACTGCATCACAGTATCATCCACATGATGTAGCACATGTACAGCCTCTAAAGCTTTTACCTTTAGACTCAGCTTTAGTTTATAAACTGTAAATACTGTTCGACCAGAGGAGGATGGGTCTCCCCTTGTGAGTCTGGTTCCTACCAAGGTTTCTTCCTCCAGTTGAGGGAGTTTTTCCTTGCCACTGTTGCCTCTAGTGTTGTGATTTCATGTTTTTCATGCTTTTAAGTTCCTGTGAAGCTGCTTTGTGACAACATTGTTGTACAAATAAACTTGACTTGACAGAAATCTGATATTTTCAGTTCAGACCTGGGACATTTTAGTATGTAGTACTGGAATCTGATACGTAGTCGATATGTGACTCATGTAATTCATGTTAATTTGACTTTAATCCAACACAACAATAGCCAAAATTTCCTACTGCCAAGAATTAATTTGAGTCTGAAGGCTTTTATCGCAGACGCTCCACGTTATAAGAAATTGCGAAGGAAGTGCAACCATATCAGAATGAGTCTGGTGGGTCGAAGGAGAGTTGAACATCTGAAAGCAAAAGTCTGTTTAAAGAAACAAAGGCTGGGATCAAAGAATTGTCCGTGGCTGTATAACACGCTGTTTTAACAGCAAACACATTCTGGGTGATAAGCTCAGCTGTCAGCCAGCGGGCCTACGTGATCACTCCTGTGATGCTGGTGAAGATGAAACTGAAGCCTCCGGGAGCGAACTGCATCTTTCTGCAGTCATGACTGTTAGCCTCTGGAAACACGTGTTACATGAAGTATTGTTCTTTTGCGTGTGCAGGTCAGTTCAGGAGTGTGATCTGTTGAGACTAGTGTTGGTTACGTTTAGAAGCCTAACCAAAAAACTGGATTGGGTGAAAAAAACACATTTACCTGATGTGTGAATGTAGCAGTTCAATTCAAGTTTTATAGCATGTTTTATATTTGTATAACACTTTTTACAAAGATATTGTCACAAAGCAGAAGTTTGAAAACACACAGTTACAACATATATCCCCCAGTTAGAAAGCCAGAGGCAATAGTGGCAATGAAAAACACCTTCAGACTGGAGGAAGAAACCTTGAGAGGAACCAAGACTCTAAAGGGAGACCTGTCCTCCTATGGTTAAACAATATTTATAGTTTATTAAGCTAAATACCAAAGAAAAGCTAGGAGAGTCTCTGTTGAAAGTCTGGATGGCAAAGCTTTAGAAACTGCACAGGTAGAGGCAGTCTCTGACTGAGACAGTCTCTGACTGAGTCTTTATGAAAAGTCCTATCTCAATGCTGGTGCATCTGGATGGCTCAGTGATGTAATTGAGGGTGTTGCAGTTGGCACAGTTGGACAGTAGAGCAGGCTGGAGATAGGTGAGGAGGAGGCCCTGATGGTCAGTCCTCCAACAGCGTTCAACAGAATGGTAGGACAGTCATTATCTCATAAAGAGTAAAAAGAGAAAATGAGTTCGGGCCAGGTGTATGACTGCAGAGAATATAAAAGAAATAAACAGATAAAACCAATTTCAGAGGTGGCTGGTGACTCTGGCAGATCTAACTACAACAGCCTAAACTAAAAGGAGAGAACCAGAAGATAACAGACACTGGGATCCCCCCCCACTCCGCTGTCAAATCTGTGCAATTGTGTGAAGTGGTGGGACAACAGCACCAACATCTCTGTTTACCATAAACCTCTGTGTCCATGAACCCCTGAATCTCCTGCCTTTATCTAAAGGGAAAGACCAAAAGCTAAACTAAACCAGTATGTTTTTAGTCTAGACTTGAGACTGTGTCAGAGTCCCGAACATGAACTGGGAGATTATTCCACAATTTGGGGGTCTTGTAGGAAAAAGCTAACCCACCCTCATTGAGCTCTTCTGAATTTTATGAACCAATAGCAAACCAGCATCCTGTGATCTGAGTTATCGTGACGGTTCATGATAGGAAATAAGATCTTGTGGGTACTCTGGTGCGAGACCGTGCAGAGCTTATAAAAAAGTTAAGACCCATTTAAAAACTGTATCTAAGTAAGAAGGCTACAAGTACAGATTCTCTTATACCAACACTGTAGCTGGGATTGAGTCATCACTACTGTGGATGGTTTAAAGCGCCAAACAAGGAAAAAGTGTTGGCAACATTTAAAAAAATAATGGTTCTAGTTTTGCTCATTTGGTCTCTTTCAACCATCTGTGAAGTACTTTGAGCTGCATTTGTGATGCATTATTATTTATATTATTATTATTAGCAGCAAAAAGTACATAAAATACATTCAAAATCTATTAGGTCTGGAAAAAAAAAAAGAGTCACTGAATGTCTGTACGCTCATATTTTATCATCATTCGGCAAAAATAAACCCACCCTATGTTCATTTCACTACGCTTTTAGGTTGTAACACGTCATCGAAGCCTCTTTGATATTATACATACTAAGCCTTATGCTAACAGCGTAAAGCACTTTCCCTTGTATCTTGCAACTTCTGGTCTGTCATCGTTTATCTTTCTCAGTTTGATTTTTCAGTTTCGAACCTTTGTGCTTTCAAAGGCAGAACACATGAGGCAGCTGCAGGGAACATGACCAGCTTCTTTGAAATGTCAAGACTGCTTTTTAATTGCTTTATTTCATACTCGCTATAAAGACAGGATTCTTCAAGGCTGCACTGCTTTGTCCAGCTGCCATCCTCTCAGGCTTTCCTCTTGTAGAGAATACACTATCCTCAACACACACTCTTTCACACACCCATACACCCACACATTCACTCATGCGCACACACACACACACTCATTAGTCATCTCAATGCAATCTTGCTGAATGAAAGAGAAGAGAATTGAAAAAAAACTGAGAGAGCTACGATTTTACAGCATATAGAGGTTAACAAACATCCTATGACTAGTTTAAACCAGGTCACGCATTGATTTTGTACCAACCTTCCAAAAGAAGGTGGGGCAGTAAATGAAATCCCCATGAAACAGGGAACCGTGATTACTAATTCTATTTGACATGTGTTTAAATGAAAACAGTACAAACTGCTATATATATAATTTTTATATTTTTTTAAAAACATACTCTTATTCCAGATTTATGACTTCATTTTTTACCACTGTGTTGCAACATATTTCCCTGTAATGGTGCAACTAAAATGATCAACTAAATGTGAAGGTTTAACAGTTTTGATGGTATGTCAAAGACACCCACATAACATGTTACAGAGATATCTACTAAAGCAAACTAACTGGCTAGCCTTGGCCCACCCTGTCTCGTAATACCAAGTTGTATAAGAGTCACTGTAAGTCAAATCAGTACAAACAAGAGGATAAAGAATGCCGGACGGCGTAATCTATTCTCTTGATGCAGCCATTAACTTAGCAGCTGAGCTACATGATGCTACATAGCACCATGGAACTAAAAAGAAATCCATAAATTGAAGTTAAGACTATACTCTTGCACTCTGTCATATATCAACAGCATCCATAAGCGCTTGAAATCATCATAAAGCCCCATCCAGATTGCTTACAATGTTAAGTTCAAGTGGAGGGTCTATAATGAACTATTATTGGCTAACCTGGCCATCTGTAAGGCTGCATTACCAATTTGAATACATTTTGGAGCAATACTGCCTTCTAGATGACATCTTTTCAGGAACATCCATGTTTATCTCAACACAGGCCTGCAGTTCAGACTTCTTTTCTTTTTGATACTATGGGACTGTCTCAAAACCTAGTGAGTGTGTAAGTAGGCTGTCTAAGTGGGCAGCTGTTTAAGTAGCAGTGTTCTCTCCTCATCTCTCCTCATAAAACAGATTACTAAGACGCTCTAGTTAGAGAGAGACTGCGTCACGGCTTGTTCCCGCCCACTGCAGCATGCAACCGGTGGTTTAGCTGGTTGCTAAGCTACCGGCCGGCATCTAAAGTAATAGCCCGAGGCTTAAAAATCCACTAGCATAAATGCTAATGGCTCGAGTATAAAACTGTAAAATGGTGAACGACACATTACAGAGTTGATAATAAAATACTGTTTTGTGTGATTATATGACAAGAAACATATTAAAACACCAGAGAGAATCAAAATAACTCACATTTTAAAACCACTTCACTGCTCGTAGATTTGCCTGCGTTGCATAATGGGATTGTCTTAGCGGCTGAGGAAGCGTTGAGTGCTTCCTTAAAATCAGGTCCAAATAAGGAGCCTCAGTAGACAGCATATTTAAGATATGTAAGAATTGGGACAGCCTACATGTCAGGAGAGCATACTATGACGTAAAATGCTGTTAGTAACGAAATAATAGCAAAAATTGATGCTTTTAAGACTTTTATTTGTAACATGAGCAAGCATAAAATTCGGAATGAGCATACATTAACAAAAACTTGAAATATTGCATTGGGCAAATTAATAAAGGGCAGAATAAAGATTAGTGATTACTGCTGTCTGTGTTTTCATTAGCATTTCACAGTAATAGTTTTGTTGTCTGGGCTTTTTAAGTTCAAACTACAAATCTTTCGAATCGGCTATTCGAGTCTTTCGAGTCTTTTTATTATAAATTGGTATCAAACTATAAAATAGAAGTTCAAGTCTTTAATATGGAACAAGACGTTATTTATTATAGCATATATGAATCAGTGCAACCAGTTAACTTCTCTAATATCACTGTTTTCCCCTGATATCACTGTGTTTAGTTACTTCCTAGGTCATCTCAGACCTGCATTTAAACTGAGCATACAAGTGAGTGAGGATGAGCTCAGTTTGTAGTTCAAGCAGTCATTCATTTGGTGATTTCTGCTTAATATCTTGAAGTCAACCCAGTGTAAAGAAATAGAGAGGTTTAGTTCAACTGCAGCTGGAGAGAGTTCTTAGGCTACATGTGCAGGCTTTGGCTTTATGGGTAAGATTTATCATTTTCATCAGCAAGAAATAATGAAGAACTTCATTAGTTATCGTGGTCGGTTCGTTGCATTTCTTTGTTGTTTTTCAATATTACGCTTACAAAGACTACTACGATTTCAATGCCTGTTTTCCCTTCAGTCTTCTGAACTGTGCTGGATTTAAACAGTGCATATGTGCAAATGATCACAGTGGTGGGATGTGGGAAGGGTCTTTATTTAGAGGATTAAAGCCTGGGGAAAGAAGCTGCACAGTGCTCTTGTTCTCTGGTGAGAAGGAAAACATTGGCAGAGAGAATTAAACCCGGAGAAGCTGCGAGATGATGTAGCGCATACATTTATTGCCATGTGTTCCAATTTTGATTGCTTGTCACCAGCAGGCCTGCACACTGTTTTGCAGCTGCTGTGTGCATTATTGCAGCCTGGCTGTAAAAGCGTGTGCTGTCTTCATCGGGGTATGAAGTGATAATGCTATGATCAGTTTATTGATAACAATTGGCCCAGTCTTAATCCATTCCTGATATACTTTTTTTTAATTGCGCCTTACATTTACTAACCAGCTCAATGGAGAGGTCTGCAGTGGAGAGGGGAGTGTAAGCATACAGCTGCAACGTCACTGTGCTTGAAACATGCTGGAGAAGCGAGATGAAGACATTGCCAGGGCCGCTGCGTTAAATAATGGAGACTCGAACCCATAGCAGCAGCCCCCTCCCAGACTCTGCAGCCTTGTGTGTTACCAACAGGGCGGGCCTGTAGACAGGTCTGCTGGGCCATTCACATGCAACGCAGGACACCTGGTATTATCCGAATCCCAGCGGTGGGGAGAGGAGCAGGAGGGGAAGGTTGGGAGGGGGGCATTGATGAAATGACCAGGAAAGCCTAATTAAAGCAGCCGAGCTCAAACGCATTGATGTATTACATCCATTATGGCCCAGTTCGATAGGTCTGGCCCTGCAAGCACTGCCACAGACACTGAGGCTCCCGCCAAACACTCTGAATAAGTAATGGCAGCGTATGTGTAGAAAGGCGGCCGCGGCGCTGCCCGATAGCAAAAGACACCCCCGTGTCAAGTGCTGGATGAGATTTATGAGTCTATATCCATGCATGCATATTCAATGCAATGGCTGAAAGAGAGGACGTGAAAGAGAAAGATAGAGTGCATATACTTTCCTTTATTTGATTCCACTTTCTGGTCCTTGGTTTGCACTCATCACGATTTGCACTCTTCTTCTTTTATTGCGTACTGTCTATAACCTGATAGGGAAATGAGTATACGCAATTTCTCCAGCAATTTCATGGCAAGTTGAAGGGCATGTTATTGCGAGAGTCACTGTTTTAGAAACATAAACACTGATTATGATTATTACGATCAATTGAAACAGAGGCCATGTTAATATCTTATTATCTGTATCTTATTCATTCAACAAACTGACAACTAATTACTATTGTATTAAGCAATACCTAGGGTAAATAGAGAAGTGCAATACAAGCCAAAGTCATTGTAAAGCTCTTATTAAGTCTAATCAAGCAATACACTGGCTAGTTCATTACTACATAATTAAGCAATATCTATTAAGAATAGTGCAATACTAGCCAACATGGGTGTCTGCTTAAGGGGAATTCCAAAATGATTAATCTAATAATATAAAACAAAATCATTCATACAATCGTTCACAGTTTGATGATGCATTTATCAGTATTATTACTACTTTATTACTATGTTATTATGCAATAACTTGGGTAGGAATTTTTCCACAGCACTTATTCTGCATGGTATACGTCATAATCCTTTGCACAACAGTTAATTTGTCCATTATTACACTTTTAATACACTTCATGAAACAAAGTCGTTAACCAGTTTACTAAGGCAGTAGATGTTAATGCATTAGGTTGCTGTTACCCTAGTTCACCTCCACTGCTGCTGACTAAAGTTCTTATTAGCAACAACTTGCTTGGCAAAGATTAGTTATAGTAGCCTATGTTTATTAGAAAATGCTAGAAAAAATCTAGTTATTGCTTAATTTATTAGCAATTGGCAGTTATATACCAGCAATAGCATGATAAGATAATGGCATTACAATTCCCTATATTGAAATTAGTTAAAGTGGCCTAAATGTGATTTTTTTTTCTTTATACCTGACATGGATGTTTTATCTGTTTGGTAGTGTGAACAGCAAAAAACGATTACATGTGAGAAACTGGGCAGACTGTTGAATACTTTCATTTGTTTGCTCACATTAAACTTACACCACCTGCATGAATTAGGCCTTTTTTAACATACCATGTACATATATGAAGATAAATTGGGGCACATCCTGGTCAGAGACTAGTGGACATGTGCTCATGTCCATAGCTTTAGCTGATTCGTCAGTTCAATATCATAAATCCGACTCATCATTTGCATTTAATTCTGGCTGCTTTTATCTTATCTGATACATACCCAGTGATGCCATAGCCATCTGTGATCAGGAGTCCAGGGAGCATAATTGGACCTGTGTTTTCCCAATCACTCAACGCCATGCAGTGCTAGCCAACATGGGCATCTGTTTAAGGGGAATTCCAAAATGATGAATTCACTCGTTCAAAAAAACCCCAAAACAACCATATGAACAATGATTTACACAGGTTTTATGTGAAGCCATGCATTTTAGTGAAAGCTACAGACTCGTGTTTGGTATCAGGAACGGGTTGTTACTTACCATGCATGTCTACCATGCAGCACAGATATAGCCATTTTATTCATTTAATCCAAAAGTACCAGAGAATCTACATTCACGGCTCTAGTATTTTGTTTGTTTGCTTGTTTGTTTTTGCTTATGGATTGAAAAAAACATGTTATAGGCCATAATCTTAGTGCAAAACGTAATTTCACAGGCATCAGGCAACAGTGGCTTAAAGCTGTTTGGATGGCCAGCATTCCCATCACCACCATTGTGATAGGCCCAAATCTGATTCTAAGCTTCTCTAGAACAAAGCATGTCACAACAGATGGCTTTGTTTACATCTTAACAATTGAATATGCAGCAATGCTATAAATATATAAACAAAATTGAGAAGATATTGTGTAAACAATGTAAATGAAATAAATAAGTCATCAAATAAAGATCTACAAAATAAGACGAGTGGAGCGATGCCCTAAAGAAGCCTTCAGTAAATAACTCTTCAAAGAACAACAGTGGTTCTTCTACAGCTTCCCTCCAATTGCCTTTTAGGCACCCTTATTTTTACGAGTTCATGTGGAGGGGTTGTGATTGCGATCACGTTTGGGTCTATAAAAGAGGAAAAAGGGAAGAGTGGGATGGGAAGGAGGGAGGAACGCGGCTTTCCAGGATTACAATTTCAAGGTGCATCTAAACGACAAAAAAATGACTTGCCATGCAAATAGGGCACTCTGTATGGTAATCAGAGCTTACACACTAAGGTGCTGTATTTATTCATGTTCTTAAGTAAATATACAAACACATTGCCCTCTCACCTTTCCCCTCCCTCCTCCTGTGGACTTTTCCTGCGCTGACTGCACTGCACGGAATACAAAACCAAGGAGATTAGCCTTGGCTAGCCCCAGGGCTAACACTGTCAGGCTCCCAATGAATCCGCCCTCCATATGTAAAGTGTGTGGGCTGAGTTATGGGGGCAGTTATGGGCAGGTAGGGGTGTTTATAATGTGGGTTACGGTGCTCAGGCCCAGGGGAAGAGAATAAAACACTAACTAATGCAGGCAGTGAACAGTAAGGAGTGAACAGCGCGAACTCATGAAGGTCATCTCAGTGAACGTTGGGCTGAGTTTGGTTTTATGTCAAGATTTATAAGCCTTATTACTAGCCACATTAAACCCGGTGCTGAACTGAATGTAAAAGTGTGAATTATTTTATTCTTTTTTTTTTTCTTGGAAAAAGCTCAAAGGCTATCTCTGCGGCTATTTGATTAAATTATGGTATTAATTATTCTTTTGTATTCATTAAGTGGATGCGGGAGGGTGTAAATGAAGGCCCGATGTATGAAAAAGGAACCGGGCTAATTTCATTCATGCAATATGAAGCTGATCATACAGATTATGAGGTTAAAGTCTAAACAGCCGTCTTTAGTTATTCTTTCATTTTTAATTGTACTGCTGAACAGAGACAAAACAACAGAAATTGTCACTCTTCAGTTAATTGCTGCTCTGTATGTGTGACATAATTTGGGTTATTTGATGTTAAATACAGTCGTCTATTTTACAGGAATTGACAGCAAGCAGGAAAGCAGTTGTTTTCACTATATACACTATATTTATACTTGCGTAGCATTATTTGGGTTGGGGGCATTTAGAGTTACACGTAAAACTCAGACGCAAAGTGATGTAATTAACACATAATTATTGGTTACATGTGTATAATGTGGATATTCTAATCTATGTTAATTGTATGGATTAGGATGTATTACAGGGTCATTGCAGGGTGGATCCATCAAAAGGGAACTCACCCTTGCTTTTTTTTTCTAAATATTGGCTAAAATGGCATTTCAGAGTGATTTGAAAGGGAATGGCTCATTGATGAGAAACTTCTACACTAGAGTACATGGTCAACTCGATTTTTACTGAGGTAAAGCTCTGTAAGCTTTACAATTTATTCATGAATATCTATCCATTCATCCATTATTTGCCACTTAATCCTGCATCACGGGGGGGCTGGAGCCAATCCCAGTGTCATCAAACGAGGGCAGGGTACACCATGGACAGTTTGCCAGTCCATCGCATGGCCAACACTCACTCACGCACTCACACCTACAGTCAATTTAGAGTGACCAATCAACCATGTGTTTGGACATGTGGGAGAAAACCCACTTAAGCATGGGGAGAACATACATACTCCACACATAACGTCCCAGGCCGGGATTCAAACCCGGATTGTCTTGCTGTGAGGCGACAGTGCTAACCACTACACCACTGAGCCATTTTTTTAATGAATATTTTAGCAGTTGGTTTGTGTCTGCTTTTATGTGCTAATCTTTTAAGCCTCTAGACATTAACTTTTACCTATAAGAGTCTTGGGGCAAGACTACTAACACTGCCTTTACCTACCTGTGTAGATGTAAACTGTAAGCTCTAGATAAGAGCATCTGCCAAATGCCCCCCTCCTCCCAGTACCATGCAAAATAGACAAGATTAACTTTAAGGCAAATACAGAAATTCACAACATATCCTTATGAAGAGGAAAACTTTCCAACTGAATTGAAAAATTAGCTTCTACTGAGACAATAGATATAAGCAACCACCGTCTCCTCCAGACGTCCTTCTACTCAAGATAACAAATGAAAGCATACAAAGGCTTTTAAGAGTACAGCTATTTGTTAGCGCTTGGGTCGGCCTTGGTACCAAGGTGCTCTACAGTGTCCTGTGGATTAACCAGCAATGACCATTCAATGGTACAGCACCTGTTAGGGTTAAAGAAGAAAAAACAACAAATAGGTCGTTTTCCAGATGGAGGGCAGTAAGTGATAAACAGAATGTACAAGATGGAGACAAGGAGCTTGTACAGCACTAGTTCAGACAATATTACAAGAGAAAGATACCAATCCAAAATCACAGTGTATGCTGCAGATGATCCTAATGCTATAAAGAGCAATTTGTAACTGACCTGAAAAGTTAACTGCAAATAGCTTTCTGCTCAGGAAAACAAATCAAAACATGCAAAAGTATTTAAGGAACTTATTATTAGCAGTTGGGATGAACTTGTTTTTTTCTTCATGAGCAACAACCTTTGGTACCCAGTAAAAGTGGTTTCTCAGTTAACCCTCCTGTTACCTTCGAATTTACTAACATCTTTTGTCCTTGGGGTCAATGTCAACCTCAAGAAAATGATTATAATTAAAACTGTTACCCAGGTTTTCCCTTCAGGCCACCAGAAGACTGCTACTGCTGTACTGATGTTTAGAAAGTGCATACATGTTCTTTGCAGACATACAGTATTTCTTGCATTTCACTCAGGTGTTGCTGGTCTGGGAGTCATTTCTGTTAGGACAGACCTGGCACCTGCTGTGTCCACTGGAGGAGTTGGGTTGTTTGTCCTGGTTTAGATGCCCTTCACAACAGTTGCAGCAGCTGTTGATGCTTCTTATCTTTTTTAGAACATGTGGTCCAAATGAGCCTTTCGCTCTGACTCGCTTCATTCTCTGACTGCTGCTTCCTGCTTTGAATAACGCCTGTGTGCGTGCTGCACTCCTGAATCTGCACAGATCTGATTGGCTGAGGATCTTAGAACACACGCAATTGGTCTGTGAGTTTACTGCACCGCAAAGCCCGTATACCATACAGACAAGAAAAAAATTGCACTGTCTACATTAAATCATTCTCAATAGATTAACACTTTGGGTCCGCATCTGACAATGTCAGGGTATGGACCCGGACCACGGTCCTCCTATTAGTGACCTCTGCCTTATAGGCTTGCAAGTGGCTCAAATCCAAGTGTTTCGGACCATAATAACTTTTCCATTTTTGAAAGCTAATGTATTTGCTGATGGTTAAGAGACCAAAGTAGGGTTAAAACTGAGGGTCTTATTCTCATCAAAGGAGGATGCCTCATAATCATGGTCCTACTCAACATCATCCTCCATCTCAGACACATTCTTCTCTATGTCGCTTTCATGGTCAAGGAGCTGTGATAAAAATTCAGTAAAACTTTCCTTAGAAGTCTTTTTCAGTTGAAAGAGAGCAGAAAGAGAGAGCACACAGAACACCAAGTGAAATGGCTAATAAGGCAGCTGTGCAAACCTTTTATATACTTGCTCCACCCCTTTGTTGTGTGAACTATCAATATCTTTGTGGGAAAAATATCTTCCCGCCCCCACAGCATGGAAATATCAAAGTTCTTGCGAGAATAATGTTGTTTTTTTTTTTAATAGGAAGCCATCTTCAGACTCGTCCTGACCAATGATGAAGGTTTGCAAGCCATTTTCTGTAAAAGTTGTTTTTTTGTTTTTTTTTCAGCCCATGGACAACCAATTTTGGTACTCGATAAAATCTTTTTATATAGATAGTTTAGATTACTAATTTAAGCAACCATAAATGATGCAAACCGCAGGCATTTTGAGAGCTGATGATAGAGCTTCCTATGTTGAAAACGACTTCCGGCTCTCCGTCTACAGTTCACACCACAGCAACACAAGGACGTCAGTTGCAAACAACCCTCTGACTAGGTTGTCCTGCTATCCTTTGAATGTTCAAAAAATATTCATTACTAAATTGTTTCATAAACTAAGAGGCTCTAAAAATAAAACTAACAGCACCACATCCTCCAAAACGTCCTTTAAATTTTAGTGGTGCTTTCATTTAAAGTAACTAAAGTTGAGCAGAGACTACAAAGAGCCAGTGAAATTGCACCAAATACACTTACTACATCTATCAGTCCATGATCTAGACCAGTGTTTCTCAGCTCTGGTCCTGGAGGTCCTATGCCCCCTGCTTTACCACAGCCATCTTATCTCGATAATGACTTGGATCAGGTGTTTTGAGACCCCTGGAAACAATCAAAAGTGCAGCACAATGGGCCTCCAGGACCAGAGATGAAAAAAACACTGATCTGCGCTGTGAAAAACGTCCAATTACTGTTATATTGGATGACTTGATGTCTCAGACTGTCTATATTTAGATACCTAGCTAGCTCGTAATGAATGGCTGATATTAGCAGGCTGGTTAGCTCAGTATCAGTCATTACCTTCCACTAGAGTCGCATCGGCTAACATGATAAATTATCACAGACATCTTAAACTGAGCTCGCTGATGGAAATTTTCAGGGAAAACTACAGGAATATCATCAATTACACTGAGCAGCCTAAATATCCGTATGGGCGCCGGCGAGGTTTGGGGAAATTAGAAAGCGAACCACTGCTTGCCTCGCCTCCTTGTGATGTTCCTTGACTACTTTCACATTCCAAACACACTCTGTGCGTTACCTTGTGACTCTGCTGCAAGGTTCTGGAAAGGCTTTACACTAAATGCTGAAATGCTGCTTTGGGGATTTGATTGCATCTAGCAATAAGAGCATTAATGAGGTCAGGTACGGAAGTCGATGGATTGGTTCTGGATCATGAACGCTACAGCAACTCATCTCAAAGGTGTTTGATGGTTCTTCATAACTAAAGAGAGCAGCCCAATGCAATGCTGGGGGGTTTAATACCCCTCTAATTAGTGTGGCATTGGGTATTGGGGCTCATATGTCATTCCATTGGAGTCCAAGACGTGCGCACCATAAGGAAGCTAAAATCCCAATATATTAGGGGTGTCTGGATACTTTTGTGTGTAAAGTTACATGTTGTTGCCATAAATTTCCAGATGCATATTTACATGCATGTCTATCAGACGGAGTCAGAGATCAGAGGGATTTGAAGTGTGCAGAAATCCACAAAATCCCACTTTCCCTCCTCTGGGAATACCCACACCTGCTGGCGTTCCTACGCACGTATACATCGCCGCTGCGTCTGCCGGCGCCTCGCTCTGGTGGAGAGAGCGACATGGTGGAAAGCATGCTGCTAATTGCCGTGGTTAAAGCGGCATAACTCACCTGAGCAGAAGCGCCACTGCCTCTAATGCGCCGCGGAGTTGTTTTGCTGATGTTCTCTGCTAGCGCTTGCTGATTTGCTACCCGCGTTCGCTGTTTAAGGGGAACTTTGAGTACAAGGTGCTGACGCAGGGGCCTGGCGACGCCGCTGCTGGAATGACACTGCTTTGCATAGTGTTCACCTAATCAGTCCCCAGAGGGCGGAAGGTTGTTTAGTTTGGAGCTCATTTGGGCAGCGAGGAGGGAAGAGAGCGAGAGAGAGAAAGAGAGAGATGCAGTAAGAGGGTGTAACTAAGAAAAATATTTGTTTTCCCTCTCTCACTGCTGATGTACAGTCGATTGAAGAAAATATCCAATGATTACAGGGATGCTGTTGAGATTCTCTTGCTCTCTCTCTCTCTCTGTTCATAAGAACATAAACCAAGACGGTTATACATATTCATATTCCACATTCTAGGAGGAAACAGAGCAGATGTGTAGTAGAGAGGACAGTCAGAGAGTTTACAGTAATAACAAGCTGAAATTGATTCACAGTCAACTTGCTGTATTTGTAGTTGTCTTCTGTTTGTTTGTGTGTTGTTTGTTGAACATTCATTTAGCAGCAATCATCTCCATCGAATGTTTCCTGCGATTGCAAATGCAAGCTGCACTGTTGGTAAGGAAATTTGGACTGTTCCTCCCTAAAAGCCCCTTAGTGTTCCTGAAGTTCTCGATAGGGTTAAGGTTGGGACCCTGACCTGGCCATTTTAAACACTAATCATTTTCTACATTCTTTAGTGGATTTACTGTGTTTTGGGTTACTACCTTGTTGCATCACCCAACATCTCCTCAGGATAAGGTCATGGACTGCTGCTCTTACATTATCCTCTAAAATGTTTTAACACACCTTTTGAATTGTATCCTCATTGAATTCACTGAATGCAAAGCATACTAACACCAACACTGTGAATAATGAATAAAAGTGACTCCAACTTAAAATCACTAAGTAAAGTTTCCTCACCTTTTTTTTAAGTTAGTACAACTTTTAGGACTGATTTGTTTCCCACAATTACAAATTTATGTTGCCCTAACAAGTCTTAATTGTTAGCTAAACTTAGTCACCTCAACAACTAAGTTGACACAACTACATATATTAAGTAAAGGTTACACTGTAATGAATTGCTGTAAATTTACTGGGAATATACAACAGTATCTTACTGTTTTTTATAATAATTGTAAAATACTGTCAAATATTCACACAGCATATGTAAATTAACAGTAATGCAATCAGTTTCCCGATAACAGCAAATAACTGTAATTTATCAGAATAATACAGTATTTTCTGTCAATCTGTGGAAATATGTGCCATCATCCCTTTACAGTCCAGTCACTATCTATCAAAATCGTACTGGTGATTGTTTCGAATGTTTCTTTTTAATGATAACCCTTTTTTATTAAACAGCCCAAACTGCTTCTACTCATTTAAGTGACAAAATATATGCAGTGGGCGGAGCCAGCCTATTTGGCTTAGCTGAGTTAAGATTCTTTCAGCTCATTCAGTTGGTGCAGGAAGTGCCGGTCAGCTTTTATTGTGTTCATTCGTAAAATAAAGAAAGATAATCTAAATCAGTTCTTAGACGAGGAGACGCGAGCTGGTGCATTTACAACTGACAAGTTTGGACTGCAGCTGTGCCGGACCCCGTGTAACTCAAGAAAAAGGCAGCTGTTAATGTCACATCTCCTAAAATTTGCAGCGATATGGTTTTGTCAGTATAATTATTAAACTTATAAGATATAAGGCGTTGTTAGTTAGGTCTGTTTCATTTAGTGACTAAATTTAGCAAAGAAACTGTAGTTTGAAAGGTGTTAGCTAGTTAGTTAGCTAGTTAGTTAGTATCATAAATACGCAGTTGATTTACTGTCATATACTGTAATTCAGTTTACAGTACAATACTGTTCAAATAAATTACAGTAGATGCACTGTTAAATAACAGTAAAATACTGGCTTCTCTGCTGCCACTATTTTACTGTTAATTTACAGTAATTATTTTTACAGTGTACTCAAAATTATGTCTGTCTTGCCAACTAAAGATTTCTTTGAAATTAGTTACTAAAACATTTTAAGTTGGACTACCAAACTCCAAAAGTGTTTGTTGTACAAGGCAACAGCAATACGCTAGTAAACTGAACTGAGTTAAGTTAAAACTGCTGAAACAAAGACAGAGCAATGTATTCAAGTATTTATTACAGCAAAATCACTTAGAGTCTGCACTTTCACAAAAAAATAAATACATATGCTGTTTTCACACAAGAGAGCTGCACCACAACATATGATACAGCGGAAAAAAACAGAAACGTTTTTAGCAGCAGGCTGCTTTGGCCAAACTTGAGACGGGCGGCAATGTTTCGTGGTGTTCTTCCATGAACACCATTCCTTGTTCAGTGTATTTTTTTCTAATAGTGGGCATATGAACAAAGGTGTTTAAAGTTTGTAGACTCTTTAGTAGGTCTTCTAAAGTTCTTCTCACCTCCTTCAGGATTGACAGTTCTGCTTTTCGAATGATCTTGACAGGATGCCCACTCCCATGGAAAGTAACACCAGTTTTCTCAGTTTGATCTTATCAACAATTAATTGATATGCAGCCAGGTCTTTAGCAGTGCTTTCATAGCCTTTTCCAGCTTCATGGGTTCACTTATTTTTTCTTGCGTGGCATGAGGGAGCTGGCTTGTGCCAGAGGAGTAGTATCTAGTTTTTTGTTTACATACGGTTTTAATTCCTAAGTTTATTGGTCAATAAAGGTAATATTTTCCTGTCAACTAACATTTAAGTCTGATTTTATATATGGGCTCATAATTATTCATAATAAGTATAAAATGAACCCACTGAGCCTTTCTTTTCTTTTGGCAGTCCAAACAGCGCTTGTCTCGCTAACAAGGCTTACTACTTCAGATGATGGTAGCTGGGTCCAAAAACAATAAAAATATATTTCCCAGACATATAATGCTGGCAGATCTTCCAATGAAGAGAAAATACCTTGTACAGAAGACAAGTCCTCATCAGCATCCAGTGTGATATTTGCCAGCTTTGTTAGCCTTTAACATGGTCAATTACAAGAGCCTCCTGTCCATACTTACCACCCTTGGCTCTATATGGAAGTGGTTCAAGTTCTACCTGGAGGGGCGTACTAATCTGGTTACATGGATAATTTCCACATCCGCTCAATGCAGACTATTCACCGGTGTCCCACAGGGCTCAATGCTGGGTCTTATTTTCTTTTCACCTTACTCTTACGCTCTTGGTAATGTAATGTTTGTTAGGCCTTGAGTTTAGGTATTGTCTTCATTGTGGTTAATTGGATCTCTGTTACAAACCCCTAAATATCAAAATTAGCCATAAAATAAAAAAGCATTCTTAATATATGCATTGTCCCACCACTTCACACAATTACACATGTATTTTAATGGTGAAGTGGGGGGAAACCAGTGTCTCAGGGTACTCTCATGTCTTACTTTCTGGTTCTCTTGTATTAGTTCTTGCTGGTTATAATTAGATCTGCCAGAGACGCCAGCTACACTCCGAAATGCTTCACAAACCAGAATTAACTTTGTCTTTTTTTTACTCTTTCTGAGATACTGACCGCCCTCCTGTCCTGCCGAATAGTGTTGGAGAACTGACCACCAGGGTCTCCTGATCACCTGGCACCAACCAGTTCTCCTGTTCGTTTGTGCCATCTGCTACACCCTCGACTGCATCCCTGTATCATCTAGATGTACCACCTGTGCAGTTTCTAAAGCTTTTATCTTTAGACTCTAGTTCTATTTTGAATTTAGCTTATTAAACTTTAAACACTGTTTGTCCAGAGGAACATGGATCTTCCCTTGTGAGTCTTGGTTCCTCCCAAGGTTTCTTCCTCCAAGGTTTAAGGGAGTTTTTCATTGCCACTGTGGCCTTTGGCTTGCTCACTGGGGGATACATGTTGTGAATTTATGTTTTCAAACTTCTGTAAAGCTGCCTTTTGTAAAAAGCGCTATACAAATAAACTTGATTGGACATGTAGAAATTATTCAATGTTCCATTAAAAAATTACATTCTTCAATACTATGTTGGCCTTGCACATGTTTGATGACATGATTTAGACTGAAGAACTCTAGACAGAATAGAGACTGCACTGAACCGCCGACCTTGGCCGTTACCAACTTGCAACTTCACACAAAGTCGTTTGAGTTTATTGTACTCATCCTAGTCTGGACTGAATAAGGAAGCACGTAAGTGTTTCTCCATATTACCTTCATGCACCACATTTACATTATAAATGTTTCAGGCTGCATTCTACACACCGGCCAGCTCCCGTCAGCTTTCAGCTTGTCCATGCTTCCCTGGATGATGTACTTTGCTCTATCCACTTGGCTCTCTGGGAGCTGTATGGGGACACAGGCTGTGGATTTGTTAGTCTACTGCAATGGGCAATCACTGAAGCAATTAGCGCGCTACACTAAAATACACACGGAGTTTAAAAAGCCGAGCCTAGGGTAACATACTGCTCCCCGAGCAGCCAAGTCGTCCCCCAGAGACCCATTCAACTAGCCTAATCCTTGCCTCTAATTAAGCCCTGTGATGGAAGGTAGTTATTGTGTACTGTTTATGTGGACGTTAAAACGGCAGGCTTCAAAAAGCCCTGTGGATTTCGAGCCGCTACTCTTCAGAGTAATCAAAAATAAACTCCTAAAAAAGTTGAGAGGACATGCAGAGAGGAAACTGATGTGGAGTCTGAGTGAGTTACGGCTTCATTGTTATGATGTCTTGCTCTTATGACTCTCGTTTCTGTTTCCTGTCGTCCTTAAGGGCACAGGTGTCCTTTAGTAGACCCAGCATAGAGTAGTTTGTGTGTTGCACTGTAGCCTATGCTTTGCAACTGTTCATCTTCAAGCTGAAGAGCAAAACCTTCAGTATGTTGTTCTCATGTTGCCTAATCAGATTTTGGACCATCCCTCCCTGCAAAGGTGCTTCTGTTCAGCCCTCTTCAGGTTTCTCGATAGGATTAAGGTCAGGACTCTGACCTGGCCATTTCAAACACCAATCTTTTTCTACATTCTTTAGTATTTACTTCAGTATGTTTCGGGTCATCTTGTTGCATCGCCAAACATCTCTTCAACTTAAGGTCATGGACTGCTGCCCATACATTCTCCTATAAAATGTTTTAATACAACTTTGAACTCATTTTATACCCACTGCATTCAAAGAATACAAAGCATCCACACACCTTGAGGCAGCAAAGTAGCTCCAGCCCATAATGTTCCCACCACCATGTTTTTTGTTGTGACTCTCTTTTTATGTCTATTTCTTTTTGCTATTTTTCTATATAAGGGTACAGGTGACCATTGGTAGACCTGGTACTGAACTTTATTTTTAAAATAAGAAAAGAATTGAGGAAACATTTATCATTAGTCATGTGTGGGGAAAACATGCCAAGCTGAAAAACAAACGCTTCAGTACATCATTCTTCTGTTTCCTAATTACATTGTGAGGCAAACTAATAGCAGACATTTGTTGAAGTTTACATAAGCCACCTTGAAAAGCTTTCCACGCATAGCAATTTCATACTACTCAAACATGCCAGTTAGCTGTCACTGTGTTGACCTAAGGCGTCTTATAAGCTGTCTACAAAGTTTGCTGTATATGATAGCCTGAATAACTAAAGCTCTACATTGCATATGCTAATGTTTATCCCTCAAATAAACCACAGTTTTAAATGATTGTTATATTTAGTTGTAGCTGAAATCTGATTAAACTTAAATCAGAAATCTGACCTTGGATCAATGTTCATAAGGAACATTGGAAGTCCTGGTAATGCTTTTTCAACCAAAGCTGGACATTTCTAGATGTGATGTGTTGCATTGTCTTGCTGGAAGGTCCCATCCACCCCAGGGAAGACAGCATGTATAGTGTATGTAATCTGCGAGGATGGATTCATATTCAAATTGGTTAAGGAGGCCCACATAGATTAGTGGGTCAATCTGGTGAAACATCCAACAGTTTGTTTATGCCCAATCGTGTTATTACATGATCATGGTCAATAATATGATTTAGGAGCGTCCCAGAGATATGAGAAATCTTTCAGAAGATGGGAAGTGGTTTAACACTGAGTAGGAGACTGTGCAGGCAATATTAAAATAAATAGTCCAACGATTAAAGATTCTATAAAATATACAATTAAAGTTTCTATAAAATTTTAAAGAAATTGTGGAATTCATCATCTACACTGCATACTACTTTAAAAAGAATTAGAGAATTCAGACAAATCCTTATATGTAAGAGATGAGGCTCAAAGTAATTTTGGATAACTTATTCTGTAGTGAAATTATCTATTTATCTATTTTTCACCTCTCCTCCACAAAATCAAAACTCTACAATCCAAAGAAGAAATCAGATATAATCAGATCCAGAAGAAGTGCTCTGCCTTCTCTGGACCTGAGCTCATTTACGATGGACTGAGGTGAAGTGGAAAAGCATCCTGTTGTCTGATAAATCAAAATCTGCAATTCTTTTTTAGAAAACATGGACGCCGCACCCTCCAGTCCAAACAGGAGAGGAACCATCCAGCTGTCAGTGCACAGATAAAACAGTATTGCAACAGCTTACTCTTATAGTATAAGAGCTCAGCTGCTGAAATGGCCTGCCTGCAGTCCAGACCGACCACCCATTAAAAATGTTATGAAAGAAAACACGCGACAAAGGAGACCCTGAACTATTAAGCAGCTGGAATCTTATATGAGGCAAGAATGGAAAACATTTACTCTTCAAAACTACAGGAACTGATCTCCTGAGTTCCCAAACGCTTACAGAGAGTGTTGTTAAAAGAAGAGGTGATGCAACACAGTGGTAAACATGTTCCTGTGCCAATTGTTCTGAAGTGTGTTGCTGTTATTCAAAATGGGCATATATTTATTAAACAACAATAACATTTCTCAGTTTCAACATTAGGTATGTGTTGTCTTTGCACTAAGTTCAGTTAAATATAGGGTGTAAATGATTTGCACAACACGTGCACTCTGTTTTTATTTCTTATTTTATTTCGCAATGTCCCAAGTTTTTGCGCTGACGCCTGAAGTGCAAATGAGAAAAATAATGGTCATTGGAAGATGCCTTCTGCTTGCTGGAGAACTGTGATTAAATTAATAACCCAAAAAAACAACAACAGCAAGTGGGAAAATCCAGTTCCTCATGAAAGTCTACAGTTAGGGACAAACTAACAGGGTCCACACGCAACACTATACACTAGACAACGAACCACAAAGGAGAGGGCAAAACAGGCAGACTATATACACTGGATAACAAGAGGAAACAGGAGACAGCTGGTGACAATGGGAGGTGACAAGGATGGGAACCAGGTGGAGGGCAGAGACAAGGATCACATGAATAATCAGACAGAACCACATGGTGAAAGACGTAAACACAAGCACATGGACTACAAACAGAAACGTAAACAAACAGGCAAGGACGTGACACTGCCATCACTGGACGTTGGTAAGGAAACTGGAAACTGCATTAACCCTATTCTCATCCTCATCTACATTCACACCATGCTGTCCAACACAAAGTAATAAATACATTCTGATGAAGCTTAATGTGTCCACTCATATAGCAAAAACGAAATGCAGTGCTTTATAACCTCTTCACAAATACAGTCCCACCAGTGGGATTTGCTATGGCTGGTGCCGAGGTAGTACAATCCCACTAGTAAGATTCCAACACTGGGTTAAAATGTTTTGTTTTGAATGCTGGTGCAACAATCAGCTTTAATACGTTCATCAAATCTATCTGCTGACCTGTCTTCCCATGCACCATATCACCAATGTCCAAAGAAAAACATGAATCTAGATATTTGTTGATGTCCATTTTTCTATATTACACAACCGTTGTTCTTTGTATCCTATAGAAGTAAATGAACCAATAGAGATGCTCCAACATTTAGAATAACACCTCTTTTGTAAAGTGTGGACCACTGAGGCAGGGCAAGAAAGGGGAACTCTGAGAAACTTGGGGCTGGAGTTGTGGGTGGCTAAAGCTGCTGGGATTTGAAGCCAGGCCCCCCCTATGCCAAGCAAAGAGTGAGTACGATTTTGGAAGAGATGAAGGAGCTGTGGAGGTGGTGGGGTGCGAATTTTACCATGAGAGGGTGAAGGCAGAGGTGTGCTTTATATAGATGGAGGTGTATAATGATGGAGAGGAGGAGTTTTGGCGTGGTTCTTCTCCCAAACATAAGTTATTTCATAACTTAATTTAAATTAAAGTACATTGAGAGTAAAGACAGTTTTTGGCCTCTCCTAAAAAGCTATAGTTTTGGAGGTACATGTTTTCTTTGGACAGCAACGGTATGCCCAAAAAGCACCAAGGCACTGGCACCGGCCAAATATGTTTGTGACAATCGATGCAAGTTACACCTTTAGTCTTCAGCCAGCTCAATAAATACACACCTGCTACATGATTCACTACCTGAAAAAAAAAAAGCCGGAAAACATGTTGCTTTCTCAGCTGTGCTTCGCTTCAAGTCCTTGGTGGTTGTTGTTGTTCTCCTGTGCAAAGGTCAGGCCTTGAAGTTGGTGATTATTGTGTGGGAACAAGACAGAAGGAACTCGCTCTTCTTCCCGTCCTCTTCCAGCTCACCATACAGCAGAGGGAAAGTTATTTCTACAGCCCTGGCCGTCTATGGATGATATGGATCCTCCCAACTGGCTGCCTATCCCGGGCCTTTACCAGGAGACTTCAGGCCTGAGTTCTCATTTATCAAAACGTGAATAGATTTAGTTCTAAATCTGTGCACAAGAACCGTCATTACGCGCTAGAACCCTGGCATTTATCAAACGTGTGAACGCACAGCTGTGTGCAATGAGCGATGATCAGTTTTACACGTCCTATAGTGCACTGCTGAGCATGGCCGTGGTAGTCATTGTTATTAGTTAGCCTCTTATATTACAGCAAGATGGGGGGCCCCGAGAAAATCCTGCCGAAGCCTAGAGCCGGGCTCTGCTGACGAGGACTCATTGTCTTATTTTCGTCCCAGAGGAGGAGGTGCCAACATGCTATTTGTCAAAGGAACGTCGTTTCAAAGCAATAGCTTTTCATTTCCATTGTTTCTGGACATTAACTGGAGGCCTTAGTCTTGTTAGTGATAAAGCTGTATAGACTTCTCTGCCTTTTCGGCACCGTCTTTGACAATTCACTCTAGGCAATGTGTTCAACTCAAGGCACTAGTGTTCCAGAGCAACATATTTACTCGTGAATACAAGGAAAACTGTTGTACTTCACTGAATTACTAGCTTTTTTATCATCTCTGTCTTCCCATCACGCCACATAATGAGTGCCTAAAATATAATATATTATAATAATATATTTTAAATACTCAAATGCTGCCACCTTGTACAAGTAACCAAGTCCTAGAGTCTTTCACACATCCTTATTACCTTATGCCCTAGAAAGGGCCACCTGATCCCTACCAGTGCAGAGGCTGCCACCTGGGGTTGTGGCAGGTGCCATTCCACAACTATCTCCTCAGCTCTCATTTTCAAGTACCCCAGAAAGTGCCACCAGGGCACCACAGGGACTTTCAGAGGGTTTCCCACAGACAGCCTAAGAAGATCTGATTCTTCCTCTGACTTGCTTTCCCTCGGAGTCCTGTCTCATTCCATGTAGGGCCGCCGCCTCAGGGAGAGGTGTTGCTGACTGATCTTGAGCCGATGGAGCACATCATCACTGCTTGTCTGAGCTGAGCCCTCTGCTCCTCTTTGTTGCTGCATGGCAGGAGCTGTTCCTTGGAGAGGGGTTTATGTCTCACTTTTCAAGCCCCGCCTCACTCCGATTCCCCCTAAACATAATGGAATTTATTTTGTGTTGTTATCTATATAAACACTGGGACCATCTAGCTTATAGATAAGCTGGTTCGGGTCAGTTTTTGACCAGAGATCCTTGAGTTCAGGTCAGGGCTAAAAAAAAGCGATTTGGATTATGTTGAGTTCAAGGACTCTGACTCAATACATTTGGACTTGGACAAGCTGCCAGGGTGCATTTGTGTTTAGACTAAAATTTCAGGTCTAGAACTTCAATGTGGTTTTCTTGGCATCCTAAACAACATTCTTGGCCTGAGTTTTGGCAGAGTATTTTATTGTATTTATAGCTTCATAGCTGTTAGCCATATAAGCCATGTTACAAGTAACTACAGCTTTGGCTGGCTCACTCAGGTCAAGTCAAGACAAGGTAACACCTTTTACAACAGATGTTGTCACAAAGCAGCTTTACAGAAAAGCTGTGTCCAATCCCCAGTAAGCAAGCCAGGGGCAACAGTGTCAAAGAAAAAACACCCTCAGATCAAGAGGAAGCAACCTCGAGAGGAAGGGGAACCCATTCTTCTCTGGTCCACACTAAGCAGCAAAACAAGCACAAGAGCAATACAAAGAGGATACGATTTACAACTATATGCAATACGGAATGTGATTAAGTAAGCAAGCAGGATATCTTACAAAGCATTGCACAGTAGAAAGCACCATGGTGGCTAAACTGATCCAGAACGCTGGGGCACCCAGTCATCAGACCGCACAGGATGGGCAGTTGTTCCACTTCATACCACATAGGATGGGCTCTCAGCATTGCAGTCCAGATGCTACTTAACTTCAATGGCCACCAAAGGCTTGGTTCCACAGTTCCTCTTCAATCAGTTCTTCTTCAACACATCAATTAGCATCTTGCACATCGTGGTTTGATATATGGGTCTCAAAGAGTAAAACTCTTTTCGCCAAACTTTTGGGAAAATTGGGCAATTAACAAATATGCTCCGGGATACTCTTAAGAACCAATTTGACACAGCGCCACCTTGAAGCAGACCAGTGCTGCAAGTGTAGTTAGTTTATAATACCAATAACAGAAGTTCACTGATCAGTGAGTGAAGAAGACTAAACATTGACCTTTTCCATAAGTTTGTATTGGAGCAGTTGTTTTGCCTGAACCAGACAGCATAACACCATAACTTAAGTAGTAGTTTATTTTCAGAATTTTGTTTTTGAGACATTCAGGGAGTCACAGACCCCTATAGGCCCTCTGGTATTCCTGCCTATTGATAATTAGCTGTAGTCTTCACTCCGTTTCACAACCGTCAGGAAGGTCCATATCCAAAATAACGTCTCTTATTTCTAATCATGACGTTAAACCTGGAAAAGCGTACGGCAACACCTGAAAACTTCTTTTGTCAAATAACACACGTACGTGCAGCTCGGCACTCTCTCAGGAAGTGAACAAGGTCAGGCTGTCTACAGATTTATATATTTTTTTGTGATAGACAAAACAGCAGAATGCTTGGGATATATATTACTGGAGGTCTTTAATAATGTTTTTCAAGCAACAACATCTATACCACAGCCTTACTCAGGAGCACGTTTGGCACAGGTTAAGGATCTTTTTCCACTTAAACTGCCATTCCTTTACAACTACGAAGCTGACTGAAGTAGGCTCTCGCCTCGCACTACAACAGCAGATGAAGAATCAAGCAGTATAGGAGCAGTAGGACATAGAACTGCTACACTTAGAGCTAAATATAGCACAATACTTGGAGCTAGGTCCACAATCTTTTCCTGATTCCAGATAAGAAAGCTGTTTTACGGAAGAATCCTAACTAGACAAGGTTTCCTAACTGGGGATAACTATAGTGGTGTTCTGTTTCCAGCTTCTTAAAAAAATAAGGGGGAACGTCATTGTTTATAGGCAACTGTGACTGACAGCATAATAAGGTCACTATAAAAGGTATAATGGCATTCTATTTATTCATACTGCTAAATGGCAGTTTCTCCTGTGAAAGATGTTTTTATTAAACCCCCTACACTGCAGATATGCGCCCCCCGCCCATTTCCTCTTTTTACTTTTTATGTGGCAGAATAAGGTCTAATTCTTCAGTCACATATTCCGGCTTTATACCTGGATATCCTTTAATTAATATGGTGGTCCTATAAAAAGGATGTGGTGGATATCACAGATTGTCTGTCCTTGAGATCCACCTATTCCACCGGGTCACTGTTCCGCATTGAGGTAGGAGTGCATTACTTTTATTTATTTAGTGAGTCAAAGGATAGCCTTTGTTCGTGCCAGGTTGGCTGCTGCTTTTAGGTAATGAGTAGCTCATGTTAAGTTAGTTCATTCTTGCCACTCAAGAGTGCGATGTATTGGTTTCAGTTTGATTCATCAGTGATGACTGATGGTGCTACCACTTGAGTACCTCCCTGATGGTACTTTCATCTTACTGGTATGTGAGTAGCTGATTATGCAAGGTTTGGCTGTAGCTGTTCTTAAGCATTGTTTGCGCTCATTTCTAGTTGCCAGTGGGTCAAGCGAACATTTGAATTGAGTTTAATTAATTGCTGCACTAATATACTTGTGTCCTGCTGCTTTGCCATGGTGGGGAGTTAAACACAGCTGTTGGTGACATTAACCCTTTAAAGCCTGAACCATGAAACCATTTGCGGAAAACTGTAATTATTTGAAAATGGAGTGTTTATTAATGATCTTCAATAAATAATAATAATGAATTTGTTGTTATATTAATAATTAATAATAATGTTAATGTTTTGTATCATATTTGGTACATCTGTTTTTTTGCGAACAAACGAAAGCATTCAGAACACAGTATTTTAACCCTTTATACTCTAAGATTGTTTTGAAGGTTTACTTGAGTCATTTCTAACCATAAAGAAGTTCTGTATCTACTACTAACTTTGGTTTTCCACCAAACTTTATAAAACATTGTAGATTTGAGCAAAGTTCAGGTGAACATCAGGTTTTTAGGTAAACAGTTACGACAGTGATGATTTACAGGTCTCAAAAACTTTTGTGTCAAATATGATACACTTGGCGTTAAAGGGTTAATGTTAACATTGTTACTTTGGGGACCTAGTGTTCTTTACAGGCCGTAAATAAAATAAGACTATGTCTAACTGGCACAATGGGAATAAATTGCCAACTTCCATGATTTTATTAAAGATTTGATTAAGCAAAACCTGTTTAAAGCCATAGCTAACATATTACAAGATTCATGCTTACGATGTTCTTAAGAACAGATATTACGGTGCATTGTGAATTCTGATATTATAAAGCATTCTCATATAATTATAACTAGCTGTATTATGAAATAGTATGTATGCCATATAATATAACACCTTCATAGGAAATGAAAAATCTAATTTTACTAGACTTTCTCAAATCCTAACCAAGGCCTAGATATAGCTGGCTTCTGCAATACAACACCAGAAGTTCCTTTCAACCAAGCCAGAACACAGTGACTATCTCTATCTATTTAATATACAAAATATCTGTAAATTTTTTTCTGTAGATGTGTTCACAGTTTACTGGAAGAGGCAGCGGTGCATGTTTAGAATTAAGAACTATTTGCCATTTGTGTTTGCACACCGAGGAATTTGACTTCAGCATTTAATCCATATGTACAATAAAACACTCACATACACACACATACTAGTGAACATGCACACTAGGGGACTGTAAGCACATTTGCCCAGATCGGTGGGCAGCCCCATATGCCCAGTGCTTGGGGGAGAAGCATTCTTCTTCCTTAAGAATGCTTTAGTCATATCCTGTCAGTTCAGGGGACGTTCTGGTCACAAAGCTGGTCCTCTGACCTCCAGCTCACCAGAAGCCCCATATTATTAGGGAATAAACTGCAATTGTTAACATCCATCCATCCACCTATTATCTGCCGTTAATCCCACTAGTCAGGGTCACGTGGGGGCTGGAGCCAATCCCAGCATCATTGGGTAAACGCTGGGTACAGTATAGGAAGGTCACTTTTACAGTCCATCGCATGGCTAACACCCATTCACGCACTCACACCTATGTACAATTTAGAGTGACCAATCAACCTATCATGCATGTGTTTGGACTGTGGGAGGAAACCGGAGTACCCGGAGGAAGCCCACTCAAGCACGGGAATACATACACACGGGAAACGAACTCGGATCATCTTGCTGTGAGGCGACAGTGCTGCAATTGTTAACATATTAAATTAAAAAAATAATGTTTCCTGTGCAAAAGTTATATTTTAATAAAAAATATATATACATAAGGTCGCTGTCTCTCCAAAATAGGAATTTTACCGGAGAGGCCAAAAACCGTCTTTACTTTCATTGTAAGTCAAGGGAACCAGAATTTTCCAAGTGATTTTAAAGCATTTCTATTGGTCCATTTATCATGGAAATTATACACAATGTAAACGACAGCTGTGTTCAAATGATGTCGAAAAATTAAAAATGGAGATATATGGTTTTCATTGGACAGCAACGGTATGTTTATAAAAATAATGTACAAAATGATGCCAACAAATGCCATATTTAAGTCTGTTACCTATAGAGGATGCGATCACTTATTTTCTCACAGAACATCAACAAAACATGCCGTTTGACAGGGGGTGTTCAAACTTTTGCATATGATTCCATCTGTACTTGTAACTGCTTAATAAGGCACTGGCTGTTAATTCTGAATGCTGCATTAACATTCAGTGACATTCCTGGATTATGTGCTGCTCATGGGCATAAAGATTCCCTGCCTATTAGCCTTCTGTGTTATATAACGGTTTTAAAAATATATATGTCCCTGTAAGGCAAATATTTATCACAGTGTCAGATATGTGGCCATTACACGGTATTTCATGTGCATAAAAGGCCCTGAGATCAGAAAGGCTGCTGGAGCGGCTAAAGGTGAGCAGTGAAACTAGGCTAAACACTGCGACTCCTTTGGGGTTTAGTGTGGAATAGCCATCTTTGCAGCCGTGTCACCACCCGGCTATACCCTTTTCCCCTTTCCCCAGTGGAGCGACTCCCCAATAATTCACAAGCAAAAGCGTTAGCGCACTCCTTGCTCTCGTAAGATGTGTGTGGCGCTCCAGCCAGCCCTATAAAGCACGAGCAGGAGATTGAGCGGGAGCTTGAGAGTGATTTACTTCCCAGAAGCACTTAAGACATTGTGGGTAGAGAGGAGGAGTGGCCACTTCTCCACAGCGCCCGAGTCTAACGACTAACTGGAAGCCCTGTGGGGACCTTGTAGAGGACAGCCACAGCTGTAGTGATGTTATGTCATGTTGATTATGGCGAATAAGGGTACAGTGCGGTATGTATGTATGTGTACCTGTGCCCTCATGCAAATCACCTTCAGTGAATAAGAAATGATGCTCGTTTACTCGCTCTCACTAACGTGCTGCGCAAAAGTCAGAGACCGCTTTCTCATTTGTTTAAATTTCAGTCAAATCGGTGGCACAGGCACTGCTCACAGTGGACAGAAACACCTGTGGGCTTTCTCAGGTCTGTAGCAAGAGCCTGTTTTTCTCCTCGCTCTTAGAGATGAAAGCTTTAAGTGCTGTTTATCAGATAGTGACCGTGTTGGCCATCTTCCAGGTCTTGCACAGCTGTCGGGAGTCGTATTTTCTGTCTATCTTTCAATTTTTAATCTCCTCAGAAATATCTCCTTTAGCCAATTTCAGAAGCACACGAGAAACGAATTTGTCAGGCCACTGAGATGCCTTCAGTGTGTGGCTTGTGCAAATGTTAGGTTTTCTTCACACTGCAGGGCAAATCAGTGTCTTGGCTTTTATAGACTCTGATTTGTGTGTTGCATTTGCTTATATATCCACATAGGTTGTGCATGTTGGTGTACATGCACTAGCCAGGTAGGGCTAATTAGCTAATAGTAGGTCAGCCCTTGTTTCACAACAGCATTTTAGTTTTTATTAATTGCAGTCTTAAAAAACATGGTTCTTCAAGAGTTATTCAGTTTAGGGAATAATTCTATTGATCATCATGAGTCCTATATGGAACCATTTCATACTTTAATAGTGTTTTTCATGGTGAAATGGCTCCTCAGAATGATGGAGAATTCTATATAGAATTAATTTGGAAAATGCTTCCATGTAACACCAAAAAGCGTTCTTCTGTTGTTATGATGTCAAGCTTGTATCAACAGAAGGAACCGTTTTGGTGCTATACAGAACCATTTCCCATCAACCTGAGCAATTTCTCTATGCTAGAGGCCATTTAAGCATGGAATGTTTCTATACAGCTAACTCTTTAAATATTTTCCTTGAGAAAAAAAGTTTCAACCCTTGAGAAAGTGCCATAATAGTGTAATAATAGTGTATAGTGTAAACAGATCATTACATTAGGGTAGGCTGACCTGATCAACAGACCGCTAACAAACTATAATGCTTCTCAACTTATGGAGGTTTCCCAGCCAATTGGAATTCAATAGCCCCCTTCTAAAAAATCCAGTTTATTTCTCCACTGAGCTTCATGGCAATGTTTCTATTATTTTACTGAAAACAATGGAATATCCGTTCTGCCATCTTCCATCTACAACAAACGTCAATGTGCGCCCGAGGCACCGTATCAGACATCAGATGTACTAATAATAATCAGGGGCAGGCTCAAGTTAAAATCTATGACTGCCACTGTGACCAACAACATACAAATAAAAACCGTGTGTTAAAAGCGTCTACTTTCTATGTTCAAGCTGTAATGTGCCCCACATGATGAACAACACATCCAGTCAAACCGGGCCCCATATCCAGACATCTCGAAAATTTGAATCTGAATCAAAATCGCTTACAAATGTGGCTTTGATCCGATTGGGAAAAGGTCAGCTTCCATGTGACTTTTTGCTGTTCAGACATCAGTTTCGAGCTGCCTTTTCTGAACAAGGCCTCGGTGTCTCTTTGAAGTCTAATATAATGTCAGTGGCACCTTTGGGAACAGCTTTTGTTGGGAGGACACAGCGGTAACTCAATTGGTTTTAAGTTTAGAACGATGGAAGAAATGAAGTGGCTGTGGGCTGCACAGAAGAGTGGACAATTTACAGAGATTCGATTTTATAGTTAGTGTTGGAAGGTAGCTGCTGTGTCATTTTATGTTCCCTTTTGTTTCCTCACAACGAATGAATTGCACTTAACAGCTCGGAGTTTTGGATACTACATCTGTACATCTCAACCAGGTTGGTGCTCTTGTGCTGGCTAAGGCTAGTGCAGCTACCAGTGTGCTATTGCTCTGTAGTTTCTTCACTAATAGTCACCCAAGAGAACGAACTGTGCCAATAATGTGACCAATTCATGAATCCCTAGATGTCAGTGAGATCATAAGCAAGCATGAAATGCAACAACCAAACTATAACTATAGTTTAAACCTATAATAAATTTTTTGCATGGTCCGAGAGGAGTGCTAGGAGTTTCTCGCTATCCAATATAAGGCGAATGGTAGGAAATATTTTAGCCTTAAGCATACTGTATACGCTGGATCAATTGTAATTATTATAAATCCACCAGCAGCACTCATAATGCTGTACGAGTCTCCTCCAATGACAGTCTTCACCATTTTTTAAACTAACTTCCAGACACTAAAGTAGGTCCAAACTTTGAAATTCCATTAAGCAGAAATCCACTACTGTGTGCATAAACCTCGACACCAGCTCAATCACAAGCCGATAATTGTGAGGTGCTCACCCCGGCGGCGGCAGAGCGAGAGCCGGGGCCTTGCTCGCTCATTAAAGGCATGTTGTTAGAAGTTGTACTTTTCTGCTGATCTGTAATCAGTCTTTGTGATTTCTGTCATAATAGCTAAGATTAGAAACCAGGTAGGGGAGGCTGGCCCCAGTTCAGCGTTAAGGCCGATTTCCACCCAGGGTCATTAGAGTGGAGGGAGTTTTTCCTAATGAGTGCGCTCCCTTTATTGAGCAGACTAAGAGGTGCGGAGAAGTCAAGGCTAAAAGACACATCTGAATTCGAATTAGTCTGCCTCAAACCAAGGCTTAATGCTGGGGATCTGCTGGAAATGAGTGGGCTGGGAATTCTATTGACCCAAGCATTGCTAAAGAGAAAAAGGGAAAGAGGAGGGGTAGAGAGAAAGAGAGAGCGGGAGAGAGACAGACAGCAGCCTTGGAGATTTCACCAGTTGTGAGTTACCTTGCCCCCAGGGCACATAGCAGTGCCTGCAGAAATGATTCATATTTCACTGCTGGGAGCCCCGCGGTCGTCTGTCTCTTTCCAACAAAAATCTCTCCCTCAGAGCTGGCACTGAATATATGCGTCATTCGCTCGCTTAATGCGATCAGGGCCGGTGATTGCCAGGAGTCAATCACGTTAAGATCGATACTGGCAGTCTGAGCTGGGGGAATGAGGGGATACTATTTGCACTTTTCCAAGAATAGTAACTCAAAATCTGGCCACCACATCTCTTTCATCATCCACTGACAGCATGCCATAGGAAAACAGTTCGGCATATAAGATACAGAAATATGGATGAATATAAAATACGTCTTTAAAAGATGGTGGGATGGGACCGGATGGGGGGCTTATTTGTGCCAGCCTGGTCATGTTGTGTGGCTGCAAGATTCCAAAGAAAGGGTCTTTTGAATAAAGCACAAGATTAACACAAACACTGTAGGGGCTCTGGGTCAGTCGTGCATGGCCTTCACTGGAAGAGCCATTGCTTGTCTGTATGAGGGAATGTTCTTAGCAAGCACTTTGCAACTACTTGGGATATTAGAGCCATGGCCCAGCAACTCATTAGCAACCTCCTGGGATAGCATAACAATTCATTCACATGTAACTCAACAGTCAACAACCCTTTATAACTTATTTACGGAAGATCTTACGAACACATCACAGAAATAATAGTTGCTTACAAAATCATTAAGAAGCAGCCAATACAATAAAGTGTTACCCAAATAAAGAGTTAAATATGGAACTAGTTATGAAATTTAATGGCAAATATATATTGAAGATCAACATTACTTATGCTGACCCTGAATTGGTTACAATGTTAAATCACTAGCAACGTGAATATTAGCTAAACGTTAGGAAATCTTTCGTGTAAATCTTTAGTGTAAATGCTATCTTAATGGAAGTTATTACAGATTTCTGTATAATGTTGGAATTACATACCCCATTACAACTATCAAAATATTTAAATGTAATTCCAATAATTTAAAAAGAAATTGATACATGTTTGTAAATACATACGCTGTACTGTTGTACTCCATCTGTAACAGTGTCCACACTACAAGTAGTTACATTGTTGTAGCATGTGTTATTCCTGTGAAACTACACAGTTATTACAGACAGTTGAAATAAGGTGGAACTGAAATTTCTTCTCCATATAAACTAACCTTGTATCGAACACTGGAAATCCTGGAAATAGCCGAGCCCATCAGCGTTTTAGCATATTGATGTTTGTTCACTAGTGATGGAACATGAATGTGCATTTGCATTTGGTAAAATAGATGAATTGACTGTGAAAACATATAGCTGAATAAAGCTCCTCACCTACTGTGCTTAACTTTATAATCACAGCTGTCTCGGTCAACAGACATCCTGTCATCAGTCTCCATATCTGAAACAGGACACTTTAACTGTCTGACCTCAACAGCCTCGAAAGTCTCTGCAGCATGCCAGCCAATTACATTATATACCTTTTATAGTTGTTACTGGGTAACCCCAGTAGAGACTGATGGCGGGGGTTTAGATAAGGGAGAAATACCCACAACATATGTACACGCTTTAGTGAGTGCACATGTCAAAATAAGGTAAAAAAAAAAAAAATATATATATATATATATATATATATATATATATATATATATATATATATATATATATATATATATATATATATATATGACATTTGCCTTTATATCCTGTGAAAGTTGAACAATAAATGGACCAATAGAAATGTTTTAAAATCTTGGAATGAAACAATCTATAACATTAACGTGCATTGAAACATGTTCACATACATGTAATGTTAAGTTGAAAGATAATAAATAATAAATACAGTTTTGGATTCTTATTTTTCTTATTGGAAAATCTAACAAAAATCACAAAAGTACTGTGCATCCTCAACATAGAAGGATTGCAAAGGGCACAGAAATCCAGTTTCCCCTTTACACTGATAGAAAATTTGGCTGCTTTATCATCTGCAGGCCAGGGTACCATGTTCTTACAGTTAAAAAGAAGCCAGAGGGACATGTCTGGAAAGCATTTCTTCTATTTGGCAGACTTGATTGCAAATGTTCTAGCACTCATTTTTCAAATAAGCTGCTGCACAATTTCATTAGATTCAGATCATTTTCTGGAAGAACACATCCAATAGAGAATCACAAGCCTATCCAACCTATCCAATGGTCACATTTACTGCCCCCTTTCCTCTACCTTGGGATCTGGTCCAGTCCCAGAGGGGATGATATGGACCCTGCTCATGGAAAAATAGGGGTTTATTGGGCTGGACTAATTGGGCACCAGTACAGGTTCTGAGCTGGACTTTGCACTGCCCTCACCTTTTCAATGCAGAGACAGCATAGCTCTTTTCCGGAGTGAGTTACCATGGCTATATAGGCATGCTGTCAGGGCAGACATTGAACACAGAGGCGGGAGAGGGGCAGATTAGCTTACGTAGCCTCTATCCTCTGTCCTCTGTGATTTACAAATTAGTAATTACAGACAGAAATGGCTTCCTGTGCATTGGAGCACAGCAGGGTAAATGTTATGCATTATTGGTAATGGTGTGGTGACCCAACATAATCATATAGGCAGGATTTTAGCTTGAATATGGACATAAATGAAAAAACTAAATAATAATAATTATGCTCCAAAAATAAATTTCCTTTTAAATGAGGGCTTTATTGAGAAATTCCCACAGTTTTCAGAATTTGCATGATTGGACAGTTAAGATGTATACAAAGCCATACTGAGATTATTCTAAGATTATTTGAGATGGCTGTGTGATTGTTACTTGCAAGTGTTTACATCTGATAGGTGTGCCCAAAGATATTGGTAGAGCGGCTGTTGTAACCACATAGGCATCTGGAACTGGAACTATCAAATCCCAGCTCTTCTATTACTCTGGACTTGACACTCAACATTGTTTGTCATTTTGTGAGTGATGCAAAAGACACTTTAAAAACTAATTTGAGCAACCAGATCATCTGGATACAATCCTGACGCAACCTTGATATTCCTAAAATCAGAATGGGGTTGACAATCCGAACAAGACCTTATAGGGAAACTTACAGAATCAGATTTATTTACTGTGGTGGTGATATGAACAAGATGTTTGTTAATGCAGCAATGTGGATGTTAGTTAAATGTATACAAGACAAAGTATGACTGTGTGTTAGGAGTGTTAGTCTATAACTGTGACCCAAAATAGGATCAGCCCACATTTTATTAGTAACCATTACTGAAATCCAAGTAATTCCAAATTATTGCAGTTGTATAATGTTGCGTGAATGGGTACAAGCAGGGGTGGTAGACAACATTCCATATAAAAACTTTCTCTGGTGGCTTGGGATAGTAAATGATAAATATTTGCTATCCCAACTTAATCCAAAATTCTGAGTATGTAAGTTTCCCTACAAAGAACTATTTTACCATTAACTCATTAAGAGTGAATTTGTTTACAACTTGACTGAAGGTGTTTTGGGGGGGAAAATAATGGAATTATAGGGATAAGGTTTCATTCTTTGTTCACTAAAGTTCAAACTTTTTATTATTTGGACATAAAGCTTTATTCATTGTGCTCTGTATTTGTCTTGAGATCCATCCATCCATCACGGGAGCCAATCCCAGCGTAATCGAACGAAGGCGGGGTACACCATGGACAGTTCGCCTGTCCATCGCATGGCCAACAATCACTTAAACACTCACACCTACAGGCAATTTAGAATCACCAATCAACCTATAATGCATGTGTTTGGACTGTGGGAGGAAACCAGAGTACCACTCAAGCACGGAGAGAACATACAAACTCTATACAGAACGGCCTGGACCGGGAATCCAACCCAGATCATCTTACTGTGAGGCAACAGTGTTAACTACTACACGACATTGCCATATCTGTCTGAAGATTCTTAAGTAAAAATGATAATTGCATTATGATGTACAGTGAATACAATTAAGATCTTGTTATGCAAATGTACAACTTATTAGGATATAATTAACAACAGTTAATTTCTGTAGGTTCTATGTAGTCTTGAGTTCATTGCTTCACTTAACTTTACAGCTGACAAGAGTTTAGTAAGTCACCAATAATGCAAAATGATTGTCATATATTAAAATACAGTATATCCATTAAATTATGGAAGTACTGTATTTTTTTGCCACTCACAATACCATAAATAAACATTGGTGTTTTAGTGCATTATGATTTTTTTAGTGAGTAAAACAGCATTTTAGAATATGAAACAGCTATTAGGTATTAGTGACTTGTTCATGTCTTCACTGTAAAAAGACCTTTATTGGTACAACCTACAAAAGTTACTTTATATAGTAACATGCAATGGAACTAGTATTAATCAATCTTAATTCATTGAAAGAATTGTTGATTCAAAGTACTTCTTTTAGACAAAGTTTTTTCTTTCACTCTGTTATTTTTGGTTCCTCCATCTGTCCTCCATTCATTTCGTCCCCACACACACATTCCTGCTTTAGACTCCTATTTATGTTCACATAGCAACCACATGGAATACCAAATGAACTACCTAGCAACACCCTAGCAACCATGTAAAATACTACAGTGAATGCCTGCCAGTGCCTCAGCACCTGTTGAGCAATTTTTCTAGTTTTACAGTTGCTGCGTCTGAAATCGCTTACTGGGTCTATACTAGACTGGACCCAGTGGTCACTGCTTGACCGGTGTTTAGCACTCTGTCGACTATTTTACCAGCATCCTTGAACTCAAGACATCAGACCACCATTGTAAAAGTCCCGCTATTCATCAAAAACCCATTTACAGATATTAATTTGTGGCAGTTTCTGCTTTTGGTCATGTATCCTGAATTCATACTCAGACGGCTTCAAGCAGTAGGTTAGAGAACATGAACCAGGAATGTAATAATTTTCTGCTGTTCAGCTTCGAACGCCTCCACATCTCCAGTTGAATCATGGGATAGCACAGTGTGCTGTGATCGCATACTTCAAAATCTCTCCCGATTCAGTAGGTCGTCGGGGTCACGTTTGCGCACTGCGTGTTCAGAGTCACTAGCCATGCTCGCTCGCTGATTTTGGCAGCTGTGTAGTATAGAAGTAGGTGATTACAGATGCAGCTTGTGACTCTTCTAATAAAACACAGTTGTTTAAGTTCCACAACTGACAGAAAACTATTAATAAAGTCTTTCACTTAGATTCACAGTCAGCATATGTAGGACTTCCATTAGACCTGCAGTGCACTTGTTTGCTTTACACGGAATTGGTCTTTGTAAATTGTAAATCCAAATGTGATTGGTTGATTCCACTTCCTAATTATGACAGTACTTAATTTGGTGCATTGAGTACTTAGTCCTGTTCCTGGAGACTTGAGACATGGCTGAGCTAGCTTGACTGTATTTACCACTAGAAAAAAAGTAATTGGGATTGGATACAGTCACTTTAGGGGGCTCAACATGTTAAGTTGTTTGTACATTGGCGTAGGAACCCGGGGGGGGGGGGTGGATTGGTCCCACCAAAAATTAAACCACAGAAAAAGCAGAAATGTTTGTTGTTAGTTTGTTGTTACTTTGTTAAGGCTTGTGTTGAGATGCCTGTTCAGAAATATCCTGAAGTCAGCAGCTTCACTGACTTGAGCTCTTGCCTCGTTGGAGCGTTGGCTAGCTTGCACCAGCTTTAAAAGCGAGGTCAGTGAAGAGAGCAATGAATAGCAACGATGACCATGTATATTGCAATAAAATAGATTTAATATAATGTGTTGTTATGGTGACAGACTAGGAGGGTTTGGGTTAGCTAGCGTTTATTTTAACTTTAGTCAGAAAGCACTTTGAAACATAAGGTAACATTACGCACCAAACTGCAAACATAAAAAATAAAATATAATAAATAAAATAAATTAATTAATGAATAAATAAAAGGACACCATCGTTAGAAGTTCTTTCAGAAGTGCAGTATGTAATGTTCCAGAGGGTGCTGTTTGGGACGCAGCCTAACATTAATGTCAGTCTTGTTTAACCTTAACATACATTATTTTATCCTTTCATTTCAGCATTATGCCTTTATTGTTTAGTTTGTAAAGTGATCTTTAATTGGATTTATTTCATTATAAACAGACGTAACAATAATGTTGTATTTTGCTTATTTATTTGTAATTTACTGTAATTCCACAGATGTTGTTCTACGTCACTATACATACAGTGACTTACTCTCTTACCTACAGTAGAATCAGCTTGTAGGTTATATTTATGGGATAGGGTGGGCTTTGATTTACATTAGCAAATGTGTCATATTAGCCAATGTCAAACCCGCTCCTACGCCCTTGTGTTAACAATATCTACAAAGTTAGATGTCATTCAAATGTTGTTGCCAGATGTTTGATGTGAAATGGTGCCCTCCAAAAACTGTATCATCTCACATTTCTTTACAATGGTGGAGATATCACAAACCAAACATAGACATTGTGGTTAATATCCAAAATGACCTGCATGTGTCTGATTCAGTCTAAACCACAGGTGATTTGAGTGCAATCGGTGACTCAATCAGCTTCAGCATGTGGAAACAAGCAGCCATGCATGACTTCTATATTTACATATCCTTTGCATCAGACATGCCTATATATACATATCATTTACATGAGGACGCCCCCGTTCATACAGATGTTTTGATAGTGAGCCAGTAAAAAAAACAGTATTTAACACTATAATGAGCCAATGGTTGTCCTCGTTGGTGGAGTTTAGGGTCAAGGTGGATGTCCACTGCCTGCCCTACTGGCCAGATGTTACATATATTTCCATAGTGTTACAATTGCATCGATTGAAATGATTGTGATGTAAATTTGTAAGACGTTAGCAACACAACAACAAACTATTTCTACTTCTACTATGTTCTCCTTTATCAAGTTTCCCAGCTGCCCAAACACACCCACCACTTTTTATGAGTTTGATTAAAGAAAGCGCTGACATCACTTTCCATGACAAGGCAATAATTCTGCCGGCTGTGTTCGGGGTCTGGCAGACAGGTGCGAATGACAATGTGGCAGCTTTTACAAATGCAAACATCCAGTCCCTGTCCCTTTCCCACTTACAGGATAAACAGGAGATG